>WOVY01006122.1:0-29978 GCA_013436015.1 Rhipicephalus annulatus | reverse complement strand
GCGCAAGATGTGGAAACGGTGAAAATATTCTTGGCCAGATTGGTGCACACAAGATCTTCGTCGGCAACCACAGAGTGCAGTCCGCTTTTGGCGACTACAGCCGCTCGTAACTCTACGTCGTTCTATTGGGCCAGATCTACGCCCGCACTCGGACGAAGGACAATCTTGAAGTGATCGACTGGCAACCGTGGCAGTCGTTTTAAGCGAGGACGCGCCACAGCTGTGTTGTCGACCTTTGAGGAAACGCTGGGCGGTGATTCCGTTTTGCGTGCTGGCGTTTCGGCAGCTGACGCCGCTTTACTTGACTGCGTTGCTTCAGTTTCTTTTGACTGTTGTCGAGGTGAGCGTTGTCGGGCATTCAGGACTACACTCCATTCTTCTGGGTTGAATTCTGTGGCAGGTAAATCCGTGCCACTCACCATGTATGCCATTGCGTCACCGAATGAACTTGTTGCCGCGCGTCGAAGCGCGAGCCCGACGCCGGTGGCGTTGGGCTAACGAGGCGGCGTTCTCCCACTCAGCAAGAGTTGAAGTTTGCAAAGCTCCTCAAGAACGAAGAGGTTTGAGGCACTCACCAGCAGCGTCGGCAACTTGCTGAAGTTCAAGAGAGACCACTGTTGGCACCAAAAAAGCAGTCTTGCTTCAACAAAAACTTCGTAGAATACGGAGCCCATGCGAGGCACACCAGCCTTGCCTGGCCCCCTAGCGGACTTTCTCATCCATCGGGAACTTCACCATCGATTATTATTTTTCTCACTGCCTCTCTCAAAGCCTGCTTAGACTTCGGACCTAATGTCTTTATAAGCATAATTGGAATGCCATCTGGGCCTGCTGATGTACTACTAGGAACCCTTTTCTCAGCCCTTTCCCACTCACGTTGTGAAAATGGAGCCATTGCACCACTTGGTTCGTCCTTGTCTATTGTGGTGCATAATGCACTTCTTTGTTGAAATTTTTCTGTCACCCTTGTTCTTATATATTCAATAGCTTCGTCCCCTTCTAGCCTAGCACCTTGGGCTGTAGTTATAAACCTCTGCTCTCGGCTCGTCTCATCTCTTAGGGAGTTTAGATGGTTCCAAAATTTCGCAGCTGCCTTTCTATCTTTTTTATGTACTTCTGCAGCCACTAAGCTCCCTTTCTTCTAATCTTTCATTGATCAGAAGGGATGCATCCCTTCTACAGCTTAGAAATGTTTCCCATTTTCTTTCAACATCATCTGTCGGTTCACCCCGCTGCTTAGCATGTCTGTGTTCCCTAGAGGCTTCCTGACGTTTTGCTATGGCTCTCTTAACTTCCTCATCTCACCAACTTTTGGGTTTGTGTCTTCTTTTCCGGGGTGACTTGTCACGCGTCTTAGCAAGCTCTAGCTCAAACAGTCTAATTAGATTCGTGTACGTCCACACTGTCTTATTATCATCCGTGATTAATTTCTCAATTTGTTTAGTGGCTATTTCAATTCGCCTTTCTGGATAAAAATTTTCCTGTAGTTATTCATCTTGTCTCCTTCCCACTTTCACTGCTCTTCCAAAACTTAGCTTGATACGTTTGTGATCGCTACCCAGACTTCTGGAGCCACCTTCATCTATGTGCATTTCCCTGAGCTTATCATACACTCTATGTGACATCAGTACATAATCTATCGTCGACTGAAGCCTTCCTACCTCCCATGTTATTTGCCCTTCACACTTCTCGGTACTGTTGCAAATGATCAAATCAAGCCTTTCACACATATCCATAATCATTTTGCCTGTCGGGTCGGTATACCCATCTATATCTTCTATATGCGCATTTATGTCTCCTAGTATAATTATCTCGCACTCTCTTCCTAACTCCTGAATGTCCTTTGATATACACTCTACCATTGCCTGGTTTTCCTCTCTGGCCTTTGCTCCCGTCCACAAGTACACAAAACCAAGGAGTGTCGTTTGACCTGCCACTTTCCCTTTTAGCCATAAATGTTCCTTGCACTCCTGCTTGACCCTTTGCCAGTCTGTACTTTTTTTTTATGAATGAATGCACCAATACCACCCCCTTTCTGCTGCCTTCTGTTCTATTACAATATTCCCACGCGTAGTCCGGATTGTTCGGAGGTTGTTCCATGTCCCTGATATGTGTTTCTACAAAACCGTATACCATCAGCCTCTCTTCCCTTAGCTGTTTTTCTATCTCTTCCTACTTCAGCCTGTTCCTACCACCCTGCATGTTAATATACCCTATGTCTGAATAGGCTCGGCGCTCGTGGCTACGTCTATTTTTGCCCCGGACTCTACCTATCTTAGATATTGGTGCCACTTTGGAATCGTATCTGTCCATACCACCTGTCAAAGAGTCTCCCTGGTTGTTTTCCGCGTTACTAGCTATCCTGCACCCCGAAGGGCTCGCTTGCCCCCCAAAAAAGCCTCTGCGCGTCCTCCAAGTCGCCAACCCACCTCATGACCTAGCCGCCCATCGAAGTGAATTCTGTCTCGTTGAAAACCCCCCCACCTATGCACCTCTCTGTTTATTTCCACCACCTCAAAGCCTTTCTCTCGACTCATCTGCCATATCTTTTGGTTTGCGTTGATAACCGCTCTTTGCAGGTTGCTATCACTCACCGGTACCTCCGGTATCGTGCATATCACTACCTGTACCTTAGGAGAAGTGGCGCGCATGTCATCGACGCCTTTCGCCAGTGTGGTTGCTAGTCATGCCGTATCTTCATTTAAGACATCGTTTAAACCGCCTGAAATTATCACGAGGTTTCGTCTATCAGCTGTAGCTTTGAGTTTTGCGCTCGCTTGCCTCATGACTGCGTCAAGCTTGCGTCCTGGGAACGCCCCTACGGCAACCCTCTTGTCACATCTTACCCTCTCTTTGGTGGCTTCTGTGCATCGATTTAAATTCGAGTCCCCGGCGATTATCACATGTTGTGACTTTTCAGCTGGATCGTCGTGCACCTGGGGGCTACTTGCACCTGTGACGCCGGCTGCTTTATCCCCTCCCAGCCCCACCACTACCTCGCTGAAGCTGGGCCTTGCGGCAATTGAACCGGCTGAACCTGTTTTTTCCAAACTTGCTTGCTCTTCCTTCTCCCCTGCTCTGGTGGCCGGTTCCCTACTGTTCTCTCCGTAGGCCGCTTCTTTGTTCAGCTTCACTAGTGCTTCCTCAACGGACTTCAATCTTTCTCCCATTTCCCTCGTTTTCTCGTGCTCTGTCGCCAACGCAGTCTCGAGATCAGCGATTCTCATAAACAGTTCACTCTGGGCAACCATCATGTTCTCCATTTTTTTTCTCGACCTCACATTGCCTACACTTCGCGTCAGCCTCTTCTCCATCCGCTTCTACGCTTGGGTCCACTTTCAAACCCACTCCACATCCTGAACACTTTACAGTCTCTTTAACCATGTCTTTCTGACACCAATTGTCCCTATACTCGATAATTACTAAACTCGAGCCCTGCACTACGAAAAAAAAGAAAGTCTAAGCTCTACTACAAAAATTTGCGTGTTCAATGTACGCACACTTCCCCCACGGGGTGGCAAAAAAACAACAAAAAATTCAAACACACACACCCGCACTAATTAATAAATACCTGGTGCTGGCCCCCAAAAAAGCCGTACCATAAAATAAGTGCTACGAATATTTCAACCGCTGCCTTATAATTATAAAGACAAGCTCAAAATATGGATGGATGGATGGATGGATGGATGGATGGATGGATGGATGGATGGATGGATGGATGGATGGATGGATGGATGGATGGATGGATGGATGGATGGATGGGTGGGTGGGTGGGTGGGTGGTGGGTGGGTGGGTGGGTGGTGGATGGATGGATGGATGGATGGATGGATGGATGGATGGATTTAGCTGTTATCTCTAGCGTGACCTCCTGTATTCTAAGCTCACTACCTTCGTTGTCATTGAAAATCTAACCTATCTCTCATTACCGCAGATGTCGATCAATCTCTGCAAATCTTCCTTGTTGTTGATGAGTCCTTGTTGTCAATGAGTTTTCCTTGTTTGACTAAAGAGAGGTTGAAGCCCAGTCCACTTCCCTCTAATTTGGCCTCTGCTATTTCGAAGCACTGCGTCAGTGAGAACAGATTGTCTTCCAACCTCCTGTGTTTCCGAAACCCATTCTGCAGTTCCCCCAGCACCCCCTCATCCTCTATCATTGCCTGCAGTCTTTCCTTTATAATCTGCATCGCCAGCCACTGATGTCACTGTTATAGGACGGTAGTTGTTTATGTCAGCTTTGTCCCCCTTTCCTTTATAGATCATGCTCATCCTGCTAAGTTTCCATCCATCGGGAGGTAGGTAGGTAATCAACTTTATTGATTCACGAAGGAATCATTTGAGGGGGGGGGGGGTGGTTGGGGAAGTGGGATCAGGATGACGACGAGCCCTCGGGCCGCTCTAGGTGGCCGGACACTGCTGTGCTTCGGCGACCCTTCTGGCCCAACTCACTGTCCGGAGCTGTAAACCCGGTTGCGAGCTGCGCAGAGCAGCCTCCCATCGCTCCTGGTGTTCTGACCCTTGCCACGGAGGCTTGGGTTTGTTTGGGCAATTCAGAAATATGTGCTGGAAGTCGGCTCTGGTGCTAGGACATAAGTTGTAATGAGGCGAGGTTTCGCCATGTGTAAAAAGAGAGAGAAGAAAAGGAGTCGTTACTGTGGCCGTTTGAAGTCTGCGCCACAAAGCTTGGTCACTTCTGGAGAGAGATTTATGTGGCGGGGGATACGTTAGGCGGAAATTTCGGTAAAATAGCGTGATATCATGATAGCTGAGGAGTCGATCCCTGGCACTTCGAAGCGAAGGCAGGTCGCTGTGAGCCCAGTTGGCGAGTGCTCGGGCTTGGGTGTGAGCGGCCGTGTTGCCTGGGTGTCCACAGTGCGCAGGGACCCAGAGGAGGGTGATGAGGCGATCAGGCGGAAGAGATGATTCAAGAATTTTAGCAGCCGGAGAATGAATTCGGAAAGTGGCGAAATTACGAATTGCAGTTTTTGAATCAGAAAAAATATACTCAGCGGAGGAGTGAACGATGGCTAAAGCAATTGCCGCCTCCTCTGCTTCCAGGGATTCTGTCGAATTTGGAAGGGACGCACTAGCGACCAGTTTTTGAAATCCATCTACGACGGCTACAGCGAAAGCTCGATGATCTACATATTCGGCTGCGTCTACATAGACTGCGGGAGAATTAGGAGGGAAGCACTTCTGAAGGGACTTGGCTCGAGCTTCCCGTCGCGCCCGATTATGTTCTGGGTGAGTATTTTTGGGGAGTGGCGGGATTAATAGATTGCTGCTAACAGTGACGGGAACTGCGTGCGTGGCCGTGGTGTGACCAGGAACGTTGATTCCAAGTCGGCGCAGGAGTACCTGTCCTGTTTCTGAGAGTGATAGTCTTTGATATTGGCTGAAAAGATGCGCCTCTACAAGCTCTCCCAGAGTGTTGTGCACCCCAATTTGAAGTAGTTTATCCGTGGCTGTTGATTCAGGGAGATGGAGCGCAGTCTTATAGGCATTACGAATGAGTCTGTTAAGTTGCTCGGTCTCCGTAAGTGAGAGATAGAGGTAGGGGATAGAATAGGTAATTCTGCATAGGCAAAAGGCCTGTATGAGGCGGCGTGTGTCTGCTTCCCTCATGCCGCGATGACGATTGGATATGCGCTTAATGAGGGAAGCTGTATTTTGAACTGAGGTGCGGATTAACTTTATGGTGTCGGCGTTCGAGCCATTGTCGGAAATATTAAGGCCTAAAACATTGATTTTATTGACCCTGCGAATAGGGGTGTCATGAAGCATGACTTGAATGTGACATGTATCTTGCTTTTTAAAGTCAATTATTAGGAGTTCCGATTTAGCCGCCGAGCAGGTGAGCCCAACACTGCTGGCGTGTTTAACAACAATGTCAGCGGCCAACTGAAGTTTCGCTTCGATTTCGCCATGGTTGCCAGTATTGACCCAGATGGTGATGTCATCCGCGTACAAGGAGTGATTGATGGAAGAAAGTTTGGCAAGTTCCCGCGCTAGCGGTATGAGAGTAACGTTAAAAAGGAACGGGGACAAAACAGATCCCTGAGGCGTTCCCTTGCTACCTAGCATGAAGGGATCGGTTTTGAAAGTGCCCAACTGTAGGCAGACGGACCTATTGCTGAGCAAGGCAGAGACATACCTGTGCGTGCGAGAGCCTACGTTTAGTTCACTAAGAGATTGTAAAATCGAGGAGTGAGAAACATTATCAAAAGCCTTAGTCAGGTCCAATGCAAGGATGGCTCTGGTGATGTGTGGAAAAGTAGGATTTAGCACGCCCTCCTTAAGCTGCAGCATGACATCCTGAGTGGAGAGTCCCGCTCGGAAGCCGTACATGGTGGAGGGAAATAGTTTTTCTTGTTCCATGTAGCGATTAAAACGATTGAGAATTACATGCTCCATCAGTTTTCCTGTACACGAGGTAAGAGAGATCGGTCTCAAATTATTAAGGTCTAACGTCTTATTATGTTTGGGTATGAAAGTCACCTTAGCTGACTTCCATTCCTGGGGCAGCGTGCCCTGCTCCCATTGTTGATTCATGTAATCGGTAAGAGCTGCCACTGACTTGGAGTCTAAATTTCGGAGTGTTTTGTTAGTAATTCCATCTAGTCCTGGAGCAGATGTGGTGCGAAGTTTGCTTAGGGCAGCCCAAACTTCCGCCTCTGCAATTGGTGCATCCAAGTCTGCATTGTGAGCTCCATTGTAAGAAGGCAACGATTCTCGCCTTGGGCCAGGGAAATACGTAGTTTTAAGAGCACTTTCAACGTCTTGCCCTTGTTTTTCTACTTCAAACAAGAGTTTCGTAATTCGCTTATTACTTTCACATCGCGAGGAGCATGGATATAACATATGGCGAAGCAGGGACCAAGAGTTCTTCATATGTAGAGTACCGTCGAGCCGGTTACATATCTGGTTCCATTGCTGCAATGAAAGTTCGGCCGCGTGTTCATTTACAAGCTGAAGTGTTTGTGACATTTTGCGTTTTAGTGTACGATTATATTTTTGCTTGAGCCATCGTTTCTCCAAGCTCTGATAGGCATCCCATAGGTGGAGTAGCCTGCTGTCTACTGGATCACGGATATGTGCTGCTGGGGCTTCTTTTTCGCTAAGAGCTACATCCTGTTTAAGCTGAGACGCCCAGTCTTTGTAGTCTTGAATTTCTTTTTTTCGGGTTCTGGTCTCGGATTTCGCGAAATTTATCCCAGTCAACAATATGTTTTAAATGAAACTGTGGACGAAAAATGGCATGGGGCAGTGTAATTGTTAGGATGTAATGATCACTGCCGAGGTTGACCCCACTGTGTGTCCAGTTAGCTTGTCCCACATTTTTAGTAAAAGTAAGGTCAGGGGTGGTATCTCTGCTCACACTGTTGCCAATTCGTGTTAGTAGCATGCAGTCAGTGACTAGAGTGCACCTGTTTCGCTGAATGTATTGAAGAAGGCTGGTGCCCTTCCGAGTGTTTCTCCTGTAACCCCAATCTACGTGCGGGGCATTAAAGTCACCCGTTACAACTATGGGAGCAGAGTCTGCTATTTGAATGGCCCTATCGATTGCTTCAAAAACAGCAGTGCGGCCATCTCTAGGATGAGAATAAATATTCAAAATAAAATATGTGCCTTGTCCTGTACGACGTGGGAGAAGTTCAAGAAGAAGGCAGTCACTGTAAACATCGGAAAGATCATGCGCTATAAACGAGATATTCCTCTGTATATATGTGGTAGCCCATGGGGAGCTAGGATGCGAATGTACAGCCTGATAGCCGAGCAGTTTGCAAGCTTTTAAAGGCTCCTGTACGGAGATGACATCAGGGGCCCGTGTAGACCGCTGTATATAAAGTGAGAGGTTGTCTCTCTTGTTTCTTAATCCACGGCAATTCCATTGCCATATGCGGAGTGAAGAGGGTGAAGATGAGGCAAGGGTGCAGGAGGGGGTTATGGCTGCGAAGGCGCTGGAGAGGGTTGAGATTGTGGGAGAGATTCGAGCCGAGCAACTAACACGTCTAAAATACTCTCTATCTTATTGAAGCGTTCAGCAATTTGCGTAAAGCCTAAATCAACCTTTTGTTTGAGTTCGCGGTGTTCTTTCCGAATTTTTTGACTGGTGCTTTTAAAATCGTCCTCCGATGACTCGGGTTGCTCTGTCCTTTTCTTTTTTGCTGGCTGTGGAGAGGAATCTATAATATCGGTCCCTGATTTTGCTGCCATATCAGGCTCTATGACAGAGGGGGAGATAGATAGGGGTGGAGAAGACGCGGGTGCGGCAGCTGTAAGTGTACTTAAACGTTCCAGCACCAGAGCCAACTGTTGCTTTAACTCTTGATTCTCTCGCATTAGACGTTCGATAGTCTCCTGAGTTTTAGAATTTTCTTTAGCGTCAGAGAGCATACAACAGGAGCAGGAGGCTTGCTTTGCCCAGCTCACCTTTTCGGGTTTGGTGCTGAAGTCGCGGCTTTGTGATGCACTTCGTCCAGGGCTTTTGCCTTCGCTGCCGCGGTTTCGTCCAGGACTCCTGCTTCTGCTGCTACGGTTTCGTCCAGGACTCTTGCTTCTGCTGCTACGATTTCTATCGTCGATGCTTGGAAAAAACTCCTTCTCGAGCTGGAACTCGGGCTGCTCCTGCTGGTGCTCTTGTTGCGGCCTTTGTCGTGACCGAGAGAGACGGCTGAAGCCACGCTGAAAGCGTTGCTTGCATGCCCTGTCACCCGTCTTGTGATCGTCCCCACAGATGACGCACTGCGGGGTGCAGGAATAGTCCTCCGGGTGTTTCTGTCCGCAGCTTGAGCAAGTGAGGCGATTTGGCAAAGGACATACATCTCGTCGGTGGCCGACTTGTCTGCAGTTTAGGCACGCTTCCACCTTCGGTCGAAAGTTGAAAACGGCGTAGAGGATGCCAAACATTTTGACTGACGGAGGAAGCTCCTCAGCCATGAAGTGAATGAGCACTGAGCGTGAGGTATGCCCCATGTCCCTTGCTTGGACTATTGGTAAAAGGGGATTCGCCCGACGTAATTCTTGAAGCAAGTCCTGAGGTGATTCACCATTCCAAGCGCGGTAGATGATCCCTGCCCGTGCCCCGTCCGGGGGAGCTATGTACGCGTGAAATCCCAGTTTTTTACCACGTAGCGTGAGTTCTCGTATTTTTGCATAGTTGGCAACTCGGTCGGCGCAAGATGTGGAAACGGTGAAAATATTCTTGGCCAGATTGGTGCACACAAGATCTTCGTCGGCAACCACAGAGTGCAGTCCGCTTTTGGCGACTACAGCCGCTCGTAACTCTACGTCGTTCTATTGGGCCAGATCTACGCCCGCACTCGGACGAAGGACAATCTTGAAGTGATCGACTGGCAACCGTGGCAGTCGTTTTAAGCGAGGACGCGCCACAGCTGTGTTGTCGACCTTTGAGGAAACGCTGGGCGGTGATTCCGTTTTGCGTGCTGGCGTTTCGGCAGCTGACGCCGCTTTACTTGACTGCGTTGCTTCAGTTTCTTTTGACTGTTGTCGAGGTGAGCGTTGTCGGGCATTCAGGACTACACTCCATTCTTCTGGGTTGAATTCTGTGGCAGGTAAATCCGTGCCACTCACCATGTATGCCATTGCGTCACCGAATGAACTTGTTGCCGCGCGTCGAAGCGCGAGCCCGACGCCGGTGGCGTTGGGCTAACGAGGCGGCGTTCTCCCACTCAGCAAGAGTTGAAGTTTGCAAAGCTCCTCAAGAACGAAGAGGTTTGAGGCACTCACCAGCAGCGTCGGCAACTTGCTGAAGTTCAAGAGAGACCACTGTTGGCACCAAAAAAGCAGTCTTGCTTCAACAAAAACTTCGTAGAATACGGAGCCCATGCGAGGCACACCAGCCTTGCCTGGCCCCCTAGCGGACTTTCTCATCCATCGGGAACTTCACCATCGATTATTATTTTTCTCACTGCCTCTCTCAAAGCCTGCTTAGACTTCGGACCTAATGTCTTTATAAGCATAATTGGAATGCCATCTGGGCCTGCTGATGTACTACTAGGAACCCTTTTCTCAGCCCTTTCCCACTCACGTTGTGAAAATGGAGCCATTGCACCACTTGGTTCGTCCTTGTCTATTGTGGTGCATAATGCACTTCTTTGTTGAAATTTTTCTGTCACCCTTGTTCTTATATATTCAATAGCTTCGTCCCCTTCTAGCCTAGCACCTTGGGCTGTAGTTATAAACCTCTGCTCTCGGCTCGTCTCATCTCTTAGGGAGTTTAGATGGTTCCAAAATTTCGCAGCTGCCTTTCTATCTTTTTTATGTACTTCTGCCAGCCACTAAGCTCCCTTTCTTCTAATCTTTTCATTGATCAGAAGGGATGCATCCCTTCTACAGCTTAGAAATGTTTCCCATTTTCTTTCAACATCATCTGTCGGTTCACCCCGCTGCTTAGCATGTCTGTGTTCCCTAGAGGCTTCCTGACGTTTTGCTATGGCTCTCTTAACTTCCTCATCTCACCAACTTTTGGGTTTGTGTCTTCTTTTCCGGGGTGACTTGTCACGCGTCTTAGCAAGCTCTAGCTCAAACAGTCTAATTAGATTCGTGTACGTCCACACTGTCTTATTATCATCCGTGATTAATTTCTCAATTTGTTTAGTGGCTATTTCAATTCGCCTTTCTGGATAAAAATTTTCCTGTAGTTATTCATCTTGTCTCCTTCCCACTTTCACTGCTCTTCCAAAACTTAGCTTGATACGTTTGTGATCGCTACCCAGACTTCTGGAGCCACCTTCATCTATGTGCATTTCCCTGAGCTTATCATACACTCTATGTGACATCAGTACATAATCTATCGTCGACTGAAGCCTTCCTACCTCCCATGTTATTTGCCCTTCACACTTCTCGGTACTGTTGCAAATGATCAAATCAAGCCTTTCACACATATCCATAATCATTTTGCCTGTCGGGTCGGTATACCCATCTATATCTTCTATATGCGCATTTATGTCTCCTAGTATAATTATCTCGCACTCTCTTCCTAACTCCTGAATGTCCTTTGATATACACTCTACCATTGCCTGGTTTTCCTCTCTGGCCTTTGCTCCCGTCCACAAGTACACAAAACCAAGGAGTGTCGTTTGACCTGCCACTTTCCCTTTTAGCCATAAATGTTCCTTGCACTCCTGCTTGACCCTTTGCCAGTCTGTACTTTTTTTTATGAATGAATGCACCAATACCACCCCCTTTCTGCTGCCTTCTGTTCTATTACAATATTCCCACGCGTAGTCCGGATTGTTCGGAGGTTGTTCCATGTCCCTGATATGTGTTTCTACAAAACCGTATACCATCAGCCTCTCTTCCCTTAGCTGTTTTTCTATCTCTTCCTACTTCAGCCTGTTCCTACCACCCTGCATGTTAATATACCCTATGTCTGAATAGGCTCGGCGCTCGTGGCTACGTCTATTTTTGCCCCGGACTCTACCTATCTTAGATATTGGTGCCACTTTGGAATCGTATCTGTCCATACCACCTGTCAAAGAGTCTCCCTGGTTGTTTTCCGCGTTACTAGCTATCCTGCACCCCGAAGGGCTCGCTTGCCCCCCAAAAAAGCCTCTGCGCGTCCTCCAAGTCGCCAACCCACCTCATGACCTAGCCGCCCATCGAAGTGAATTCTGTCTCGTTGAAAACCCCCCCACCTATGCACCTCTCTGTTTATTTCCACCACCTCAAAGCCTTTCTCTCGACTCATCTGCCATATCTTTTGGTTTGCGTTGATAACCGCTCTTTGCAGGTTGCTATCACTCACCGGTACCTCCGGTATCGTGCATATCACTACCTGTACCTTAGGAGAAGTGGCGCGCATGTCATCGACGCCTTTCGCCAGTGTGGTTGCTAGTCATGCCGTATCTTCATTTAAGACATCGTTTAAACCGCCTGAAATTATCACGAGGTTTCGTCTATCAGCTGTAGCTTTGAGTTTTGCGCTCGCTTGCCTCATGACTGCGTCAAGCTTGCGTCCTGGGAACGCCCCTACGGCAACCCTCTTGTCACATCTTACCCTCTCTTTGGTGGCTTCTGTGCATCGATTTAAATTCGAGTCCCCGGCGATTATCACATGTTGTGACTTTTCAGCTGGATCGTCGTGCACCTGGGGGCTACTTGCACCTGTGACGCCGGCTGCTTTATCCCCTCCCAGCCCCACCACTACCTCGCTGAAGCTGGGCCTTGCGGCAATTGAACCGGCTGAACCTGTTTTTTCCAAACTTGCTTGCTCTTCCTTCTCCCCTGCTCTGGTGGCCGGTTCCCTACTGTTCTCTCCGTAGGCCGCTTCTTTGTTCAGCTTCACTAGTGCTTCCTCAACGGACTTCAATCTTTCTCCCATTTCCCTCGTTTTCTCGTGCTCTGTCGCCAACGCAGTCTCGAGATCAGCGATTCTCATAAACAGTTCACTCTGGGCAACCATCATGTTCTCCATTTTTTTTCTCGACCTCACATTGCCTACACTTCGCGTCAGCCTCTTCTCCATCCGCTTCTACGCTTGGGTCCACTTTCAAACCCACTCCACATCCTGAACACTTTACAGTCTCTTTAACCATGTCTTTCTGACACCAATTGTCCCTATACTCGATAATTACTAAACTCGAGCCCTGCACTACGAAAAAAAAGAAAGTCTAAGCTCTACTACAAAAATTTGCGTGTTCAATGTACGCACACTTCCCCCACGGGGTGGCAAAAAAACAACAAAAAATTCAAACACACACACCCGCACTAATTAATAAATACCTGGTGCTGGCCCCCAAAAAAGCCGTACCATAAAATAAGTGCTACGAATATTTCAACCGCTGCCTTATAATTATAAAGACAAGCTCAAAATATGGATGGATGGATGGATGGATGGATGGATGGATGGATGATGGATGGATGGATGGATGGATGGATGGATGGATGGATGGATGGATGGATGGATGGGTGGGTGGGTGGGTGGGTGGGTGGGTGGGTGGGTGGGTGGATGGATGGATGGATGGATGGATGGATGGATGGATGGATTTAGCTGTTATCTCTAGCGTGACCTCCTGTATTCTAAGCTCACTACCTTCGTTGTCATTGAAAATCTAACCTATCTCTCATTACCGCAGATGTCGATCAATCTCTGCAAATCTTCCTTGTTGTTGATGAGTCCTTGTTGTCAATGAGTTTTCCTTGTTTGACTAAAGAGAGGTTGAAGCCCAGTCCACTTCCCTCTAATTTGGCCTCTGCTATTTCGAAGCACTGCGTCAGTGAGAACAGATTGTCTTCCAACCTCCTGTGTTTCCGAAACCCATTCTGCAGTTCCCCCAGCACCCCCTCATCCTCTATCATTGCCTGCAGTCTTTCCTTTATAATCTGCATCGCCAGCCACTGATGTCACTGTTATAGGACGGTAGTTGTTTATGTCAGCTTTGTCCCCCTTTCCTTTATAGATCATGCTCATCCTGCTAAGTTTCCATCCATCGGGAGGTAGGTAGGTAATCAACTTTATTGATTCACGAAGGAATCATTTGAGGGGGGGGGGGGTGGTTGGGGAAGTGGGATCAGGATGACGACGAGCCCTCGGGCCGCTCTAGGTGGCCGGACACTGCTGTGCTTCGGCGACCCTTCTGGCCCAACTCACTGTCCGGAGCTGTAAACCCGGTTGCGAGCTGCGCAGAGCAGCCTCCCATCGCTCCTGGTGTTCTGACCCTTGCCACGGAGGCTTGGGTTTGTTTGGGCAATTCAGAAATATGTGCTGGAAGTCGGCTCTGGTGCTAGGACATAAGTTGTAATGAGGCGAGGTTTCGCCATGTGTAAAAAGAGAGAGAAGAAAAGGAGTCGTTACTGTGGCCGTTTGAAGTCTGCGCCACAAAGCTTGGTCACTTCTGGAGAGAGATTTATGTGGCGGGGGATACGTTAGGCGGAAATTTCGGTAAAATAGCGTGATATCATGATAGCTGAGGAGTCGATCCCTGGCACTTCGAAGCGAAGGCAGGTCGCTGTGAGCCCAGTTGGCGAGTGCTCGGGCTTGGGTGTGAGCGGCCGTGTTGCCTGGGTGTCCACAGTGCGCAGGGACCCAGAGGAGGGTGATGAGGCGATCAGGCGGAAGAGATGATTCAAGAATTTTAGCAGCCGGAGAATGAATTCGGAAAGTGGCGAAATTACGAATTGCAGTTTTTGAATCAGAAAAAATATACTCAGCGGAGGAGTGAACGATGGCTAAAGCAATTGCCGCCTCCTCTGCTTCCAGGGATTCTGTCGAATTTGGAAGGGACGCACTAGCGACCAGTTTTTGAAATCCATCTACGACGGCTACAGCGAAAGCTCGATGATCTACATATTCGGCTGCGTCTACATAGACTGCGGGAGAATTAGGAGGGAAGCGCTTCTGAAGGGACTTGGCTCGAGCTTCCCGTCGCGCCCGATTATGTTCTGGGTGAGTATTTTTGGGGAGTGGCGGGATTAATAGATTGCTGCTAACAGTGACGGGAACTGCGTGCGTGGCCGTGGTGTGACCAGGAACGTTGATTCCAAGTCGGCGCAGGAGTACCTGTCCTGTTTCTGAGAGTGATAGTCTTTGATATTGGCTGAAAAGATGCGCCTCTACAAGCTCTCCCAGAGTGTTGTGCACCCCAATTTGAAGTAGTTTATCCGTGGCTGTTGATTCAGGGAGATGGAGCGCAGTCTTATAGGCATTACGAATGAGTCTGTTAAGTTGCTCGGTCTCCGTAAGTGAGAGATAGAGGTAGGGGATAGAATAGGTAATTCTGCATAGGCAAAAGGCCTGTATGAGGCGGCGTGTGTCTGCTTCCCTCATGCCGCGATGACGATTGGATATGCGCTTAATGAGGGAAGCTGTATTTTGAACTGAGGTGCGGATTAACTTTATGGTGTCGGCGTTCGAGCCATTGTCGGAAATATTAAGGCCTAAAACATTGATTTTATTGACCCTGCGAATAGGGGTGTCATGAAGCATGACTTGAATGTGACATGTATCTTGCTTTTTAAAGTCAATTATTAGGAGTTCCGATTTAGCCGCCGAGCAGGTGAGCCCAACACTGCTGGCGTGTTTAACAACAATGTCAGCGGCCAACTGAAGTTTCGCTTCGATTTCGCCATGGTTGCCAGTATTGACCCAGATGGTGATGTCATCCGCGTACAAGGAGTGATTGATGGAAGAAAGTTTGGCAAGTTCCCGCGCTAGCGGTATGAGAGTAACGTTAAAAAGGAACGGGGACAAAACAGATCCCTGAGGCGTTCCCTTGCTACCTAGCATGAAGGGATCGGTTTTGAAAGTGCCCAACTGTAGGCAGACGGACCTATTGCTGAGCAAGGCAGAGACATACCTGTGCGTGCGAGAGCCTACGTTTAGTTCACTAAGAGATTGTAAAATCGAGGAGTGAGAAACATTATCAAAAGCCTTAGTCAGGTCCAATGCAAGGATGGCTCTGGTGATGTGTGGAAAAGTAGGATTTAGCACGCCCTCCTTAAGCTGCAGCATGACATCCTGAGTGGAGAGTCCCGCTCGGAAGCCGTACATGGTGGAGGGAAATAGTTTTTCTTGTTCCATGTAGCGATTAAAACGATTGAGAATTACATGCTCCATCAGTTTTCCTGTACACGAGGTAAGAGAGATCGGTCTCAAATTATTAAGGTCTAACGTCTTATTATGTTTGGGTATGAAAGTCACCTTAGCTGACTTCCATTCCTGGGGCAGCGTGCCCTGCTCCCATTGTTGATTCATGTAATCGGTAAGAGCTGCCACTGACTTGGAGTCTAAATTTCGGAGTGTTTTGTTAGTAATTCCATCTAGTCCTGGAGCAGATGTGGTGCGAAGTTTGCTTAGGGCAGCCCAAACTTCCGCCTCTGCAATTGGTGCATCCAAGTCTGCATTGTGAGCTCCATTGTAAGAAGGCAACGATTCTCGCCTTGGGCCAGGGAAATACGTAGTTTTAAGAGCACTTTCAACGTCTTGCCCTTGTTTTTCTACTTCAAACAAGAGTTTCGTAATTCGCTTATTACTTTCACATCGCGAGGAGCATGGATATAACATATGGCGAAGCAGGGACCAAGAGTTCTTCATATGTAGAGTACCGTCGAGCCAGTTACATATCTGGTTCCATTGCTGCAATGAAAGTTCGGCCGCGTGTTCATTTACAAGCTGAAGTGTTTGTGACATTTTGCGTTTTAGTGTACGATTATATTTTTGCTTGAGCCATCGTTTCTCCAAGCTCTGATAGGCATCCCATAGGTGGAGTAGCCTGCTGTCTACTGGATCACGGATATGTGCTGCTGGGGCTTCTTTTTCGCTAAGAGCTACATCCTGTTTAAGCTGAGACGCCCAGTCTTTGTAGTCTTGAATTTCTTTTTTTCGGGTTCTGGTCTCGGATTTCGCGAAATTTATCCCAGTCAACAATATGTTTTAAATGAAACTGTGGACGAAAAATGGCATGGGGCAGTGTAATTGTTAGGATGTAATGATCACTGCCGAGGTTGACCCCACTGTGTGTCCAGTTAGCTTGTCCCACATTTTTAGTAAAAGTAAGGTCAGGGGTGGTATCTCTGCTCACACTGTTGCCAATTCGTGTTAGTAGCATGCAGTCAGTGACTAGAGTGCACCTGTTTCGCTGAATGTATTGAAGAAGGCTGGTGCCCTTCCGAGTGTTTCTCCTGTAACCCCAATCTACGTGCGGGGCATTAAAGTCACCCGTTACAACTATGGGAGCAGAGTCTGCTATTTGAATGGCCCTATCGATTGCTTCAAAAACAGCAGTGCGGCCATCTCTAGGATGAGAATAAATATTCAAAATAAAATATGTGCCTTGTCCTGTACGACGTGGGAGAAGTTCAAGAAGAAGGCAGTCACTGTAAACATCGGAAAGATCATGCGCTATAAACGAGATATTCCTCTGTATATATGTGGTAGCCCATGGGGAGCTAGGATGCGAATGTACAGCCTGATAGCCGAGCAGTTTGCAAGCTTTTAAAGGCTCCTGTACGGAGATGACATCAGGGGCCCGTGTAGACCGCTGTATATAAAGTGAGAGGTTGTCTCTCTTGTTTCTTAATCCACGGCAATTCCATTGCCATATGCGGAGTGAAGAGGGTGAAGATGAGGCAAGGGTGCAGGAGGGGGTTATGGCTGCGAAGGCGCTGGAGAGGGTTGAGATTGTGGGAGAGATTCGAGCCGAGCAACTAACACGTCTAAAATACTCTCTATCTTATTGAAGCGTTCAGCAATTTGCGTAAAGCCTAAATCAACCTTTTGTTTGAGTTCGCGGTGTTCTTTCCGAATTTTTTGACTGGTGCTTTTAAAATCGTCCTCCGATGACTCGGGTTGCTCTGTCCTTTTCTTTTTTGCTGGCTGTGGAGAGGAATCTATAATATCGGTCCCTGATTTTGCTGCCATATCAGGCTCTATGACAGAGGGGGAGATAGATAGGGGTGGAGAAGACGCGGGTGCGGCAGCTGTAAGTGTACTTAAACGTTCCAGCACCAGAGCCAACTGTTGCTTTAACTCTTGATTCTCTCGCATTAGACGTTCGATAGTCTCCTGAGTTTTAGAATTTTCTTTAGCGTCAGAGAGCATACAACAGGAGCAGGAGGCTTGCTTTGCCCAGCTCACCTTTTCGGGTTTGGTGCTGAAGTCGCGGCTTGTGATGCACTTCGTCCAGGGCTTTTGCCTTCGCTGCCGCGGTTTCGTCCAGGACTCCTGCTTCTGCTGCTACGGTTTCGTCCAGGACTCTTGCTTCTGCTGCTACGATTTCTATCGTCGATGCTTGGAAAAAACTCCTTCTCGAGCTGGAACTCGGGCTGCTCCTGCTGGTGCTCTTGTTGCGGCCTTTGTCGTGACCGAGAGAGACGGCTGAAGCCACGCTGAAAGCGTTGCTTGCATGCCCTGTCACCCGTCTTGTGATCGTCCCCACAGATGACGCACTGCGGGGTGCAGGAATAGTCCTCCGGGTGTTTCTGTCCGCAGCTTGAGCAAGTGAGGCGATTTGGCAAAGGACATACATCTCGTCGGTGGCCGACTTGTCTGCAGTTTAGGCACGCTTCCACCTTCGGTCGAAAGTTGAAAACGGCGTAGAGGATGCCAAACATTTTGACTGACGGAGGAAGCTCCTCAGCCATGAAGTGAATGAGCACTGAGCGTGAGGTATGCCCCATGTCCCTTGCTTGGACTATTGGTAAAAGGGGATTCGCCCGACCGTAATTCTTGAAGCAAGTCCTGAGGTGATTCACCATTCCAAGCGCGGGTAGATGATCCCTGCCCGTGCCCCGTCCGGGGGAGCTATGTACGCGTGAATCCCAGTTTTTTTACCACGTAGCGTGAGTTCTCGTATTTTTGCATAGTTGGCAACTCGGTCGGCGCAAGATGTGGAAACGGTGAAAATATTCTTGGCCAGATTGGTGCACACAAGATCTTCGTCGGCAACCACAGAGTGCAGCCCTTGATGTTATATCGAAAGAGCCTGCGTGCCCACCTGTTGTCATTCATGGTCCGTAGCCGCTGCGGACCATGAATTGCTGCGGGCCTCTCAAGCCTCGAACGTGAACCATCCGACGCGCCCCCTGGATAGCCTCTACGGCGACACGGCCATGGCATCCAAGGCTATGCGGCCCACCTCTCGTTGCGCACGTTCCAACCAAACCCGTGTTGGGGCTTTTGACATATGGCCGAGTTAGCGTAGGTAAGTTCAGGTACATGTACGACTTTCCACAGGTCGTGCACCATGTGGTATCGGCTGCAGCCCCACAGGCATTGTCGACGCAGTATGTTGCTGGCTCGCTGTGCCACTTGTCTCAAGTGGGTTTCATGCTCCGCTATGAGCTTCTCTGAGGTGGACTGTAACACGCCTAGATAGCGGATTCCTCCAGTCTTGGAAGCTCCTCGCCATTTGGTAGTACCAGAGCAGCCTCAGCACAATCACCAGAGAACTGGAGCACCACTGACTTCTTCGGATTGAAGGCCAGGCCTAGGGTGTCCAGGTGGTTGGCTGATGTCTCGACCAGATGCTGCAGTTGTGCCGTTTTAAGCCAGCAGCACGAGGTCATCCGCGAAAACAAGGCCGGGGAGTGTCCAAGTCGTTGGGGTGCCGTCGTAGGAACCATTGAGCTTGAACCCCACACCTGAATCCAGGAGGGCATGTTCCAGACCCGCTGTATATAACATATACAGCAATGGGAAAGAGGGCTGCCTTGTTTCAGTCTCCGCTGTACTGTTACTGGGCACGTGTGGGTTCCACCAAAGGTGGTTTCAACTGTGTTGCCAGTGTAGAGTCGGTGCAGTAGTTCGATCCACACAGGCGGCATATTGAGTTCTTCCATCCGAGAAAGAAGGTGCCCGTGTGGCACGCTATCGTACGCCTTGGCCACGTCTAGAAGCAGGCGATTGGCCCGCGGGATTCCCTGCATGTGATCTCGATGCTCTGTAGGAGCACAAATAGATTGTCCTCTCCTCGCCGATTCCGACGGAAGCCATTTTGCAGCTCAGTAAGTGGTCCCTGCGTTTCCGCCCACCCACTCATCCCTCTCTTGATGACCTGTGTGAAGAGTCTATACAGCACACTGGTGACGGTGAGTGGTCTATAATCGTGCAGTTGGTCACTGTTGCCTCCCCTCTTGGGCACCAGACACACCTTGCCGCGGCGCCAGTCCTCTGGGATGGGGTCACCATTAATAATGCCGGTGAAGATGGACGCCAAGGTCTCTCTTGCATTCTGTCCAAGCCGTTTCACTAGCCCAGGTGGAATTTCATCCAGTCCTTTGGCGCTGTGGGCTCCAATGTTGGACATGGCTCGGTCGATTGCCACCCGGGACACCTTCCATTCGCACCTCCGCCGTGGTGCCGTTGTCCATCCCCACATCCTTTTCCGCGAGGCTGGTACGACACTCCCTGTTGTTCTGGCGACGGGTTGTCATACATTCGCTGCATGTGGCTTGTCAGGTGTTCTGCAAGGTCTGTGACAGCTTGACCTGTTGCGTCTCGGAGAGTTGGAATGGGGGCCTCGCGGTTGAGCAACGAGATATATGTCCAGAATTTGCGCGGTCCGTTGTGTCCAGGCTTCTGTAATTGCACGCAGTTGTTTTTTATTGCTTTCCGCGATTTTCTTTCGGACCATCTGTTTGCATGTCTCTCTTGGTCCGCAAGAAACTCCTGTCACGTCTGTTGGCATTCCTCAATCGAGAGGCGCTTTACTGCGTGTCGGTGAGCTCTATTTGCCTTACGTCGCGCTTCCAGGCCAGGATTCCGGCCCACGAGGGGCTAGTTCGTTAAACCGTCCACCACGTGCCGCATGAAGTTGAACCCTCCTTCTCGTTCCCTCTTTTTTCTCCTCCTACCCACGACGCTGACGAGTTCCCTACGGAAGTGGCCTCGCTCTTTCAACCTGTTCTCGCCCGCCCCTCATTGCGGGAACCAAAGAATAGCGACCCGCTGTCAGTGCATTCGTACTCATGCCGTTTAAGAGCTGGCCTGTGTAGAGTACGCGAACAGATTCCGGACCAGCCATGAACAATTTTTCAGACTGAGGACTTCTTTTTTTCCTTGCCTTGGTTGAATTCGAGTCCTCACAGTTTTGATATAGTCATAGATAATTTATATACGAAGAAGCTACGACCAACTGCATTACATTCTTTAGTTTTTTTTCTCGTCGTAGTAATCTGTTGTAATAATAATATCAGGTTCAATACTTAATTTGTGGCTAAGCCATATTACTTTCCGACCCAAACTTTTTGTAAGGCAGAACAAAGTTTTTAATCTTGTTTTTTTACCTACTAGGCTATTGAAAAGCACGCAAAAAAAATAAGAAAGATGTTAGTAGAACGATTTTCACAGGAGAAGCATGTCCAGTATATTGGACTCTGGGATTCATTTGTTGAACAAATAGGTACACACATTCTGCTATTCTCTTAGATAGAGCACTGCTTTTGGCCCTGTTAGGTTAATAGTCTTATAAACACAAGCGGGGTTTTGTCCCTAGAAAAAGTTGATCCTCTTCACTGATCCTCTTCATGCTTCATGCTGTTGATAGATTCCCAGCATGCCCCAGTTTTATTTTTCTATGACTGGGCTTGAGGAGTGTGACGTCAAGCCACCTCTTGTTTTCTTTTTTTCCTTCTAAATTGAGCACGATGTGCACCAATTGCATCTTGGTGTGAGTGTACTAGACATAGGTAATTCTCGCATTACCAGCAAAGTTTTTATTAGAAAAACTACATTTTTTGCAACAATGTATCGAAAAGACATGACAGAACTCGAACAATTTAAATGATTTCAATGGTGCAAAGATATGTCCTGAAATACTTTTGTATACTTGACCGCATCATGCGCACGCAGTTTCGCGTAGATTACGCAATTAATTCTAGTGCCCGATAAATAGGTGGAGCTGAAGGGTGAACTACACCTAAAAACATCTTACTCAACTCTTACAGAAGTTACCAAAGTGGTTTTAGTTCTGACTGTAGCTCTGCTTACTTTTATTCATCTCTTTTACCGTCATGTTTTTGTCAGCGACTAAGTATATGTACCACCCTGCTGAAATCACCAAATGGTGATTGCAGTAACTGTAAATAAATAGTAATAATAAATAATGTGTTCAATACATTAGTCATGAAGCAGGAAAGGATTGTGCTTGTTAACTACATAGTAAACGCTCCGAGATTGTACTGTTCGGTTATCCTTTGCGGAAGCTCTTTCGCTTTCTTATTTCTTTGTAGCGCTTATTCTTTGCGTCAATGTGCGTAAGGAGCTACGTATAATTCCATTGAGAAAAGAGCACCAGATGCTCGGGACGGACAGCACAGTTACAGTGTAAGCTGGAGGAGCGGCTTTTGTAGACCTTTTTGTAATTTAGTGTTAACATCTCATTTGCTGGCATCTTATTGCAGGTGTCTTATTTTATAAGGTACTCAGCATAGTTCCGTAAAACGTACTTCAAACAATGCCTGCTTCAAGGGACAGCGTGTCCCTGATTGTTCTTGCACTACTACCTGACAACATTTAATTAACGAGCTTCGCAACTTCAGATTATGCAGCATCGTGTGTTTAACAAAGATTTGCTACACCTATAACTATTGTGTGTTTATGTTTTTGGCTCATTTCAATCGTCTTGATATATTACAAATAGTAATAGATAAGTTATTTATGTAACACTTCATCTGGCAAGATTTCATTGCGACATGTGAAAGGAAATTTCATAGCGTTATTGCGCACATTACAAGTGCTTTATGCAACAGATAGTCGAATGTGCAACGATCTCCGAATTGTTGATATATGTGATGAAGGCCTGTGCACCAATAAAAGAGCTATCGAATGGGGTCCTTGGCGTACGATGTAAGGGCTAACATGCTTACCTTAAAAGCAATTTTAAACCCACACTATTTATTTAGGTGTACATCTCAAGAACGTAGTGCTTCCTCTCGCCCCCGGATGCTGTCGGAATTCAGAGCTTGATTTTGCGATACAAGAGTGAATGCACCATAATTCTTGTCTATATTAGATTGGAAAATATTGAGGATAATCGACCTTTTCACTCAATGGTCTCGCTCATGTCTTTGTAAACATGGCAACGGCAGGAACACTAATCATACTGTAGTCAAGAAAAAAAGTGATGCAGAACATTTTTTATTAGTCTATAAAGCATGTATCTCTGGATAATATTCTATTAGTTGCTAACGTGAGGTCATTACTGGCAGCAATATGCTTTGATTTTCCTTCCAGGAAGAAAGAAAACTGATGTTCACGTTTGGTGCCATCGTATACAGTGTTACAGCTTCAATCCTCCCACAGTTTAAACAAGAGCGTAGGATGAAAATTTTGGTGAATTACACGCTTGATACATGTAGCAGCATTTTATTTTCAACGGCAGAGTGTTTAAGCTTCATTTCCAGCCTGGCCGACGGCCTCTCCGAACTTGGCACACATGTGTCAGCTAAGCGGAAACAAAGCATTGGTATGTATATATATATATATATGTATATATATATATATATATATATATATATATATATATATATATATATATATATATATATATATATATATATATATAACGAGCTGATAGACTGATGTAGCAAGAAGGGAGAAAGAAAACTGAGGAAGAGGTAAAGTAAATGAAAGAAATTGTGGTAGGCCAACAGCATCGTTGCTTCCACAGTCTTCTTGTGTGTGCCAGTAAAATCTGCTTTTTTTTTCTTTAGCTCAGCAATAACGATCATTTATATATTAATGCTATACAATTCGCATTTCTTCGCACAGTGCTAAAGCGCCCGAAGTGGTCTAGTTTGTAAATGTTACAAAGGGAAGTGACAATAAAATGCATCAAGGAACTAGAATAGCATTCTGTTGATAAGCCCACCTTTTTTTTAACTGTTCACCGTATAGGTTGGTGAACACACTAAATGCTCATATTAAAATATTGATCACAGAGGGTAGGGTTACATTCTTGGTGCTGAGATGTACGTGACGAACTACTGGAGCAACAGCTGAGTTTTAGTGCCGGAAAGCAACACAGTGACACAATACTTACCTACGGCATTTTTTTTTTTCAGTTATGGTATAGAACAGCATAAATCACTCCTAACATTTTTTTTTCAGTTAGCTTGCCTGTATTAATACATCTCAGCAACCTGGTTTTACATTTACCAACGAAAAAGTTCACTCTTTACACTTTTGTGACGCCCCCTCGAGAGGTACAAACTGACAAAAATATTACCCAGCGTTGTGCATTTAGATAGCTCTTGTTTTCTTTCCGTTTTTTGCCTGCGTTTTTGTTATTATAAGCAGGCATCACCATGGGTAGAAAATGATCACTGTACCGTGTAGAGGGACCCGTGAAAGACACACTACGCGACAACCTTCCCTCGCTGGTCACCACACTGGCAGAAAAATAGTTGAAGCCAGCCAAGCGCATTGTCATCCCATATGTGCCGGGCGCCAGTGAAGAGCTCTCCACGATTCTCGGAAAATCAGGGGTCGACGTGGTTCGCAAGCCTGCTCCGATGCTCACCCGCTTGCTACCACGGCCGAAGGAAGAAGCAACACCAGCGAGTAATCTGCAAGTTGCCGTGTTCAGAGTGTCCAGCCAGCTACGTGGGCAAAAGCGAATGTTTCCATTTAGAAAGCCCGGGGAGCGGCCGACAGGCTCGGACTGGCGTTCCTGACGAAGAAGTCAGCCGCTGAACGCTAACGTGCGCTTTGCCGGGCAGCAATAAACTTCCGCGCCCACTCGTTAAGATTACGCCAACTTTAGAACGACGTCGGGAAGGCAGAAGTGCAACGCGGCGCTTTTGCAGAGCCCCTGAGAAGCCCGACAATATGATTGATTTCTACAGCTTTTCTGTTCTAGAAACAGGGAACTTCGAAATGATGTCCTTGCGCGAATCCTGGCACATTTACAACATGCCAACAAACTTGAACCGCTCTCTAGGAACAATCTCCTCAGTTCACGTTCACGGCTTTTGAAACGTGTCGGAAACGGGAAGCCACCGCTTTGGCAAAACAAGACGCGGAGATGCTTTTGTGACAAACACAGACATATCCTGAGAAAGTTACCAAGTCGTTCCTCACAACCCAGGTCCTCTACGAACTTCCCAACTTTTTAAATCTTCTACCGAGCCCAACGGATTTCAGTCAAAATGCTTACATTTAAGCTTATAAAATTCACACTCCACAAATTAACAGCCTCCAAAAAGCAAAAAATAAAAAAAATGTTTTGTGTTGCTTGTACTGTGCAGGCACATGGAGCTTGGTGTCCACGACTTTAACAATCAATTTTTATAAATGTTGAATTACCAATATTTACTTAAACGTCGTATATATATATATATATATATATATATATATATATTATTTATTAGTATTTTTATTTATTAGTATACCCTCAAGACCCAGAGGGTGTTACAGAGGGGGTGGGTACAATATGAATGTGGCAAAAAAAATAATAACAACAGTGAAGGAAATACAACAAATAATAGTTAAAACAGAAAAAAAACAAGACACGAAAAACAAAAAACAGTGTGCAGTTACGCCATAATGTGTTTCGACACTGCGGATTTGAACAGCCCTTGATCCTTAGTGGCAGCAATGGAGGGGGGAAGGCGGTTCCAGTCCCTGCTTGTCTTCGGAAGAAAAGACTGCAAAAAGTGGTTGATGTGGCAGAAAGGAATGGCTACTTTATTCTGATGGTCAACACGGGATGAGATGTATGCAGGTCCTGAGATTAATTCCTCTCTAAGTACTTGATTATGAAAGAAAATTTTATGAAAGAGCGACAGACGGAAAATTCTTCTTCTCGTGACCAGATCTGGGAGTTCAAGAGTAGATTTCATTAAGGTCACACTGGCAGTACGAGCATAGTTGTTATGAATGAAGCGGGCTGATCGGTTTTGGACAGCTTCTAAGGCTTCAATTAATGTCGATTGAGCTGGGTCCCATATGGCAGACGCGTACTCGAGTTTTGGTCGGACTATTGTTTGGTAAAGCTGCAATTTAAGGTGTGTTGGTGCTTGGCGAAAGTTTCTGCGGAGGTAACCAAGAGACCGGTTAGCGTTGTTGATAATGTAGGTAATGTGAGAATGCCACGATAGATCATTTGTTATGTGAACTCCAAGGCATTTGTAGCTACTAACCTGCTCTAATCTAGTTCCATTTAATGTGTAGTTGAAAAGCTTCGGAGTGATAGAAGAACGTGTGATTGTCATGCTTTTACACTTAGTAACGTTAAGGTTCATTAGCCACGTATTGCACCAGTCAGAGACGCGATTAAGATCACCTTGAAGAAGAACGTTGTCGTCTTCGTTAGTTATTCTGCGGTACAAAACGCAGTCGTCAGCAAACAGTTTTATGGATGACTTAATGTTACTTGCTAGATCATTGATGTAGACTAAAAAGAGTAAAGGACCTAAAACGGAACCTTGCGGTACGCCAGATCTAATATATATATATATATATATATATATATATATATATATATATATATATATATATATATATATATATATATATATATATATATATATATATATATATATATATTGCAACGAGCACGGTTGCGTAAACACACAGGTTATTATTCCAGAAACGTTAGCCGCAACAAGCTGGTACAGGCAGGAACCCGGCAAGCACGAGCCACACACGGACGTCAACGTCTTCTTTCACGCTGGCACAGAGCTGGCGCCACTATGCTTCGGTACAATTACTCCCCGCGCAGAAAAGAGCCAACCTGGCGACCTAGGCAAAGGACACGACAAGGGGGTCATAGCACGGTTTGAGGCGTGATACGTGTACTGTTTCACGCCCACGGCAGCGTTGGTCCGAGGGTGGATCAATGGGCTCAGCTTCATAGTTGACAGGAGATGTTTGCCGCACCACACGGTAGGGGCCATGGTATTTCGACGAAAGCTTCGGGGAAAGACCGGGAGGGGTAGACGGGACCCAGAGCCAAACCAGCATTCCTGGGTTATAGTGTACAGTAGACGCAGAGGAATCGTGGTCAGTTTTCTGGCGCCATTGGTCTTGTGCGGTAAATGAGCGAGCGAGTTGACGACACTCTTCGGCATAAGCAGCTGCTTCGGAAACAGGCGTCGCTTCGGAAACATCAGGCCTGTAAGGGAGAATGGTGTCCATGGAGCATGATGGCTCACGTCCGTACAGAAGGAAGAAAGGAGAAAAGCCAGTGGTTGTTTGTGGCGCAGAGTTGTACGCGTACGTGACAAAAGAGAGCACTTGGTCCCAATTAGTGTGATCGTCAGAGGCGTACATGGCAAGCATATCTCCAAGGGTACGGTTAAAGCGTTCTGTCATGCCATTGGTTTGGGGATGGTATGCCGAGGATTTCCTATGGACAGTGCGACATGCCTTGAGTAGCTCGTCGACGGCGTTCGAGAGAAACACGCGTCCACGGTCACTGAGTAATTCACGAGGTGCACCGTGTCGCAAAATGAGATGGTGAAGAAGAAAGGACGCAACGTCTTTCGCAGTGGTAGCAGGCAGCGCAGATGTTTCAGCGTAGCGCGTTAAATGATCCACGGCGACGATAATCCACCAGTTGCCTCGAAGAGAGTTGGGTAGAGGACCATAAATATCAATTCCGACGCGGTCGAATGGTCTCGCTGGGCAGGTTAAGGGTTGCAAAGGGCCAGCAGTGCTGTGAGAAAGCGTCTTGCGTCGTTGACACGTGGTGCATGACCGAACGTACTGGCGAACGTGCCGATACATGCCGCGCCAGTAGTATCTTAGACGAAGGCGAGAGTAAGTCTTAAATACTCCAGCGTGGCCACACTGGGGTTCAACGTGAAAGGCAGCGCAGATGTCCGAACGCAAATGACGAGGAATGACAAGGAGCCACCTACGGCCATCCGTCACGTAATTGCGGCGATACAAGCCTTCACGGACAGCAAAGTGTCTTGCTTGACGAGAGAGGGAGCGTGAAGTCGTTTCTGACGAACTGTGAGAGAGGACGTCGAGCAAAGAATTGATCCAGGGATCCTTGCGCTGTTCGGATGGCATGTCAGTGATGCTCAACGATGACGAATCGCAAATGGCAGTTGATAAGCAGGCAAGGTCAGGAGGCAGTGGAGAACGGGATAGTGCATCGGCGTCTGAATGTCTGCGTCCTGAGCGATAAACAACGCGGATATCGTATTCCTGAAGGCGTAAAGCCCAACGAGCGAGGCGGCCAGTAGGATCTTTCATGGACGCTAACCAGCATAAGGCATGGTGATCTGTGACAACATCAAACTGGCGTCCGTAGAGGTAGGTGCGAAATTTTCCTATAGCCCAAATGATAGCCAAGCACTCCTTTTCCGTGACGGAATAGTTGGACTCTGCTTTCGTTAGTGTACGGCTGGCATAGGCGACAACGTACTCGTCGCAGCCATCCTTGCGTTGAGCGAGAATGGCACCGAGGCCGACACCGCTTGCATCCGTGTGAATTTCAGTGGGTGCATTGGGATCGAAGTGGCGGAGAACTGGCGGAGAGATGAGTAGCCGGCGTAGCGCCGTGAATGCCTCATCGCAGTGGGAATTCCAGCCAGAGAGGTCCGTGCTACGGGAGAGAAGCTGAGTCAGAGGGGCAATTATAGAGGCAAAATTGCGAATGAAACGCCGAAAATAGGAACACAAGCCTATGAAGCTACGAAGCTCCTTTAGGGTAGTAGGCTTGGGGTACTCGGCAACGGCACGCAGTTTGGCAGGATCCGGCGATATTCCTTCTTTTGAAATGACGTGGCCGAGAATTGTGAGTTTGCGGGCGCCAAAACGACATTTCTACATTTCTTGAAGTTAAGTTGCAACCCGGCTGCCGTAAGGCACTGGAGAACTTGTTCCAGACGGGAAAGATGAGTTTCGAAATTCGCCGAGAATACAACTATGTCGTCTAAATAGCAAAGACAGATGTGCCATTTAAGTCCCCTGAGGACACTGTCCATCATTCTTTCAAAAGTCGCAGGCGTCTTGCAAAGACCGAAGGGCATTACATTAAATTCATATAAACCGTCAGGAGTCACAAACGCCGTTTTTGGACGGTCTGGTTCAGCCATTGGTACTTGCCAATATCCAGAGCGCAGATCCAGTGAAGAGAAAAACTCCGCACCTTGAAGGCAATCCAAGGCGTCATCAATGCGTGGCAGGGGATAAACATCCTTGCGTGTGATGTTGTTTAGTCGACGATAATCCACGCAAAACCTGATGGAGCCATCCTTTTTTCGCACGAGGACCACTGGCGAAGCCCAAGGACTGTGTGAGTGCTGAATAACACCACGTTGCAGCATCTCGTCGACGTGTTGAGTGATGACGCCACGCTCGGCCTGCGAGACGCGGTAGGGGCACTGACGAAGTGGAGTATGATGACCGGTGTCGATATGGTGAGCGACAACTGATGTGCGTCCCAAGGGAGGTTGTCCGTGGTCGAAGGAGGCGCGGAAACGGTCAAGTAGTTGAATGAGCTGATTGCGCTGGTCTTGCGTAAGGCCGGTGTCTACGCTGCGCAACAGAACGTCTTCGTCAGGTAGTGAGGGCGCGGTGCCAGCTGTGACAGCATCCACGGACATCGGTGTCGTATTAGAACGGGCATCGAAAGGAAAGATGTCATCATAAGTGTCAAGACTCCCAATGCATTCGCCATGCAATAAGGTAGCGGGACAAGGGAACGGATTGCACACGTACACGGCACTGGAGCCATCGGCAAGTGTTATGACGGCAAACGGGACGACAAGGTTCCGGCGACGAGCGCATTATTGTGACGGCATAAATAGGGCAGTTGAATCGGAAACGGAGTTGCACAAAAGAGATACCGCGGTGACCGAAAAAGCAGAAATGACGAAGTCAGCGGCGACGATCACCTTTTTGGGTGAGCGAGGAAGATCTATGAATGTCGTGCTTCAAACAAAACGAGTTGAGCACGAGCGCAGTCGACAACCGCATGATTAGCGGAAAGAAAGTTCCATCCCAGGATGATTTCATGAGACGCATGCGGAAGGACGACAAATTCAACGATGTAAAGCACTCCTTGAATCACAAAACGAGCAGTGCATGTGGCAGAAGGTTGGACGTGTTGCGAACTCGCCGTGCGTAAAGAAATTTCAACCAGTGGAGTCGTCACTTTGTTCAGTTTGCGGCATAACACTTCACTGATTATACAAATAGCGGCACCTGTGTCGACAAGAGCAGTTGTGGCGAAACCGTCCACAAACACGGCAATCTCGTTAGGGGGTGATAGATGAGGCCTTGGAAATTTCGTCGGTGGCGCAGCTCTTGCCTCAGGAACTGCGACTGTTAGTTTTTCCTCCTGGGCGTGGTTGGAACGGCGAAGCATGGGGAAGGAGACCGAAGACGGGGTGAAGGAGATCGAAGTCGGCTGAAGTCTGGTCGACGTGAGCGGGGGTCATGTGAATCAGGTGTCACATGCGATTCTGATGGCCGAGGTATGTTGCCGGAATGCTGCACATCATTAAATAGAATCCACGGCGACGAAAGTAGCGCGCGACATGTCCTGGAATACCACAGT
>WOVY01006121.1:0-28573 GCA_013436015.1 Rhipicephalus annulatus | reverse complement strand
TGACACGTGGTGTGTATGCCATACTGATGATCTCCTCGTAACCATGGGTCCGGCTCTTTAAAGAGCGTCGCATTTTATTGTTCGCAATTGTGTTTGTTTTATACTGTAAGCGAGCTGTGTGATTTCATCAATATTCACGAGTGTTCCCTGACTATACAAACACGTGCGTCTTATTTGGTGCGGTGCACGTTTGTATGTAGCAAAAAATGTCATTTCGTCAGCGTGTGTCTGCATACACTTGCATGCCCTGCAGTACGTGTACATAATTAATGCAGTAAGGACTGCAATGCATGCCTTGCATGGGAAATATATTCCATGCACCCTCAGAGAAATGTTGTTGTTATGAGCCTACTGTTTATCATTACGTTTTTTTTCGTTAAAGTTTCATCTCCATATAAAGCAGCTGTATACAGGCACGAGCTTCAGCAGCTTCCTCGTTGTTCCATTTTAAATAAAAACACCAAGCCTACCCGAATCAATGATCTGTTGCTATCATTACTGTTATGTGTTCTACGATGTACACAAGGACAGTAGTATACAAAAAATAGGGAGGGAATTGAATGCCCTGCCTGCATGGCTGCGCCATTTCACAAGATCAGGCGCTGCGCTGTGAAGCTTCCTACCGGCCTGCAGAAATTCAAGGGAGCGTACAATAGCGTGGTTCAAGAGGACTTGTGGGGAATACTAGACACACTGGGTGTAAAAGATGGAGTCACTAATCGTTTAAAGGAAATCTATAAAACTAACAAGGTATTTAAAAAGTGGGAAAAACAGGTATCCAAGCCCACAGTGGTGAAACGTGGACTTAGGCAGGCGTGCCCACTGTCACCCTTCTTATTCATGATGTACCTACAAGGATTAGAGGCCAAATTAGAGGCAAGGAGACTTGGCTTCAACTCTCTTTAGTCAAACAAGGAAAACTCATTGATCAGGCACTACCAGCATTAATCTACGCAGATGATATAGTGCTAATGGCCGACAACAAGGAAGATTTGCAGAGGTTGATGGACATCTGCGGTAATGAGGGAGATAGGTTAGATTTTAGATTCAGTTTGGAAAAATCAGTAGTCATGATTTTATAGATAACAAAGGTAGTGAGCTTAGAATACAGGAAGTCACACTAGAGATAACAGATAAATACAAATAACTGGGCGTATGGATAAGCAATGGGACCGAGTACCTGAGGGAACACGAAATATGCGTGACGACTAAAGATAACAGGAATGCAGCAGTGATGAAAAATAGGGGCACTGTGGAATTACAATAGGTATAATGTTGTGAGAGGAATATGGAAAGGGGTCATGGTTCCTGGGCTGATGTTCAGCAACGCGGTTTGTGCATGAGGTCAGAAGTTCAAGCAAGATTAGAAATTAGGCAACGTGAAATATGTAGGCTTGCTTTAGGAGGCTCACGGGAATACACCAAATCAGGAGTACAAGGTGATATGGGATGGACATCATTTGATGGCAGGGAAGCTAGCAGCAAGATAAAATTTGAGAAGCGATTGAGAGAAATGGGGGAGGAGCGTTGGGCTATGAAGGTTTTCAGCTACTTGTACATGAAGAATGTCAATACAAAAGGAGGAAGCGAACCAGGAAATTGACTGGTAAATACTCAGAAAACAGCAGGTGGTCAAACCAGAAAGAACTATCGGTTAAAAAAGGAACTGCAGGAAACGGAGACTGACATGTGGAGAATTGGCATGATTAAGAAGTCCGCACTAGAGATCTATCGAACTTTTAAGCAAGAAATTGCCAAAGAAAGAATCTATGATAATACTCAGGGTAGTTCTCTACTGTTTGAGGCCAGGACGGGAGTATTGCAAACCAAGACATATCGGGCCAAATATGAAGAGGTAGACACAATATGCAGTGTGTGCGAAGAGAAAGAAAAAACCGCCGAACACTTGACAATGCTCTGTAAAAGGCTTCACCTTATAGTTCAAGATGATGGCGCAGAGTTTTTCAAAGCACTGGTGTTTAGGGACAGGGAGGGCAAAATAGACTTTAAGCGGGTAGACTTAACTAGAAGGAGGTTATCTGATTGGTGGCTAAAGTCAAGGCACGATTGAAAATTAAACCCTTCACTTCAAAGTACCCGTCCAACTTCACTATTTAAAGGGAAAAAAAATCTAGTGGTTAGTTCACTAAGCATTACGGCTAGGTGACGTTAGCCGCCGCCCGATCTAAAGGGTACGGCCACATCCATCCATCTATCCAGCCAAGAATATGCTCTCTGGCTTGTTGCTCCAGGCCTAGTCAGGTAGATTTTCTGGCCTCACTGTTGAATTGTTTGCTCGGGTTGTGGCTTGCAAACATTGCGGTTTTGGGCTTCGTATCATCTTGTTCCTTCATCATGTCCTCCAAGTGGAGGACATGTCGCAGTGTGAGGAGGGAGTACGACAAGGCGCTGATAGAATGAGCTATCAGTCTTACCAGGCAGGCGGTTGAGAGCGCACCGAGGCAGCTGACGCACACCAGCACTATCCGCTTCCTGTATAATACAGGCTAGGGAATTATAGAAACACAGAGCAGAAATCAACTCTTGTGCCTCTCTCATGCACTCACAAGGCGGAACCTGCTTCGAACAGTGAGGACCGAGCTAAGCAACACCATGCGTGACGATAAATCATGGTCTCCTATTGCAATAATGATTAAGGCACGCATGCAACTTAAACCATTGTCACGCAAGATGAATTCACAACACCATCGAAGTGAACCCAAGGCACGTGCTGATTATTATGTACAGTACTAGCGCTAAATTTATGCAGACGTTTAGTTGGCGCTGCAGTAGGCCTAGTTGAAGGAATGGCCACAGCTACTGCTGTGATGGAGAACGGGCTCATTAACATCTTCATGTAGATTAAAACGGCTTACCCCGAAATGGCTGGGAGTGTCACGCTATCCCTAGCAGTGGCACATGCAGTTGCATATTTAACGATTACAGAAATGGCGTACCGATTTCCAAAGCACCTATCAATACTTCCGTCAAGGCGTAGCACCAAACACTTTATCGCACATTTCGGGAAACATTCCTTTTTCTCCCAATCTGGTGGCTAGGCATAACTACGCCCAAGAATAAGCATGTTATTATGTATGTCGGAGGTATTTTCATCTGATCCCTGAAAAATTATTTCCCTAAACCCATGGAAAAAAAAGAAAATGGAATTCGCACCTGTCATCACATTGCACCCCATCACAGGAATGGGATCAGATTGGCCTGGCGCTCAATACCCCCTTACGCTTAATCAGAGCTCGGTCTGGCACCAGCTCCAGACAAACCATTTATAATCTCCTGTCTGGCACATCTGTTTTACTCTGCTCTCTCTCAACCAGAGTGCACCTTGTACCTGTGGTTCACCCCTGGTGGATCTTTTTCACTGTTTGTGAATTGCACACAAAGCCCTTACTGGTAGATCCTATTCCCAATTCTTCACTATTCTCACGGGAGGCCACACTTTGGGCAGCTTACATCACAACATGTGCGTGTCATGATGTCAGTGCCGTATTTTTTAGAGTCGGCGCCGTCTTTTCTTTCTCTTTTGCTCTTTCCCTGTCCTGTGTTTCTGGTGTTGCGCTGCAAACAAGTGAAGATGTTAAAGAACACCAGATGTTCAAAATTTGCTTCTCATTAATATATCGTGGTTTTGGGAATTAACACCCCAGATATATTGAAAGAAGATGCATGAAAAGGGAAGGATGATATTGGAAACTGGCAAAAAAGGGATGACAGCCTTCTTAAGCTATGCTGCCATTGAGATTTTCAGCTGTTCACGCAATTCTCACACGTGGCTTTGATGCAGCTATGCACATATCACACAAGCATGCTGACTATACAGTTAGTATAACTGCAACCTTCATGTACCCAGCCTTCATGTACCCTCTATGACATTTCAGAACATCTGAGTCAGTGTTAGCATCAAGTTATGTTCTTCATGCTGGGGAACCAGTGTGATGAGTTACCATTTCTACAGAATGAAGCCCTGTCTACCTGGAACAAGCTGCAAGATATATAACTAAACGGCCCCAGGGCCAGTCAATCTCTCTCCTGCTTGGATGCACCAACTGATTCCCTTTATCATCAACCCTCAATAAAACTAGCAAATGTTTGTACGTGTGCAAGCAGTGTCATTCAATATCTTAGGAAATGCTTGTGAAGCAATTTCCAGGAGAATCGTTTTTCTGATCTCATAGTGAGGCATTAGGAACACCTTAGTCACACCAAATGCCATTATTCAATGAGAGGAACAAGAGAAATATTTCACTGGGAACTATGAAGTAAACAAAAAAACAAATGTTTTCAGATACTGCGAGATCATTTCATAAAAAAGCTCAGAAGGTGCTATGTGTGGCCACATTTATTCTGTGCAAGCATCGTGTGGTTACAAAATTCTGTACCAAACATAGGTTCAGCTTTCTGAAAAGACCGCGCTGCACAAGCTAGCTCAGTGCATGCACTTCTGTACCCTGCCAGAGAATATTTTTACCACCAGTATGTTGTAACGTGAAGTGAAATGGTGATTGCATACTAGGGCGCATCCTGCAGGACCCCAATAAAGTTGTTTCACTTGATCGGTTGGTGTGCTGTAAGCAGAACATTTCCAAGAAAAATCTTATAGTTTGGAGGAGGACTTAAGCAAGGAAAGGTGTAGATAAAACACTGGATTCACTGGCATTATCCTCACCAAGTATAACATTGTTTTTCTGGTGAAGCTTTGTGCCTGAACAGCGAGCAGGATAAGCTGGTAAAAACATGCAAAATGGGAAGTCTAGCACAGCAATCTGTGCAGTACTGCTAATTTCATGGAGCATTTATTTCACAGGCTTTGCTCATTGTTAGCGTTAAGCCTATATTGTGTCCACTGCAGGGTGGAAGCCCAATCAATGTTCCCTGTCCTGTATGAGCCAATTTTCATATTATGGCTGATAATTTCTCGATCTCATTGGAACTAATCACCTGCCACCCTCTGCTACATTTCATGTGTCCTAATATAAATTAATTGACATTACTGACCTGTCATCCATCTTTTTTTCTCATTCCCAACTAATGCATTCCATTTTTGATAAACTCTGCTTTCTTCCCATGTCTTAATATTATGCTAGCCTTTTTCATTTTTCTGAAACATTATCTTTGCTCAGAAGCTAGAAGTTATCAGAAAGAACATAACGACATTCTACCTCCTGAGCATATGGCATCATCAATACAAAAATGTATTAAAAGTGAGAAAACATCCTATCTATATAAGAGGCCCTAAAAAACTGCAGGAGGCAACAAATAAACTGGTATTTGTATAAAGGCAGTGACAAAAACTTTGACTACTGTCACTTATTCTGATTCTTGGGACATCTTTTTTAGTACATCATAACACATAATTACACATTTACACAATTCACTCAGAGGAATTGCCACCACATGCATTGAGGCCACCCTTCAGAAGTCATGTGACCACAAGGATGAGGTAAGCCTTAAAAACCAGATTAAAAGACTAAAGGATGCTGGATATCCCAACAGCACCATCACACCCGTGTGCTAAACCTTCCTGCAGAAAGTCAAGTTAAACAAAATAGGACCAAAATAAAAACAGAATGACCAAAGATCTTTGCATGCTATACCGTACGTACATAAGGTGTTTCACAATATAAAGAAAATGGCGAGCCGATATGATTTTATCTTGTTATTTGCCATCCCTTGCAAGTTTTCAAAAGTGTGTGTACTAAAAGCAACAGGAATAGCCATTATTTCACCATTCGTCACGAGAATAGGTATACTGAATGCCAATATAATGTTGTGTATGAGATACTATTGACACGTGGAAACGTAAACATAAGACAAACTGGGCAATGCCCCAATGTTTGAGCAAGACAGCATGCTTAAAATGTTAAGAATGGCTATGGTAGTCGCATGGCCATACACTGTAAAGAATGTAAGTGCAGTTCTATGTTTCATAAAACACTGTTTTTGAAAAAAGCAAAAACAAGAAATGAAAGAGAGACTGTGAAAGCATTTTCTTGTCAGGAAGGCCATGGATCAGTGCATCAGTATACCTTCACTCATCTATTTGGAGAGAGAGTATTCTTTTTTCAGTTAAGATTATATTATCATGGTCTCACATGTGTCGTTGTGCATGAGCACTGTTCTTGTACTCTGTAAAAAAGTGGGCGTAGTACCGTCAATAAAATTTAGTTGGCAGTCAGCGCTCTTTTCCTGTCCTTTTTGTCTCTTCCTCAGCTTCTCTCACTGTTACTAGAACACAACCACGATGAACCAACTTGCCCAGATTAAGCTATTGTTGACGAAAAGTCAGAGCATGAAAATACTTCAGGGGCTCAGAACCTCCTCACTACCCGTCTAGTTACGGCCCTGGTCTATGTGTTCCGAGAGTGAAGCACTAGTGGAGCTATCTAACTACCTAACGGTGAGGAGGGTTTGTGTATACTCGAGCTTGTTTCATGACATGGTGACAGGTGGCAGGTTGTTGAAATAATATGCTGTGTGGGAGGTCAAGATTTTGATTGAGAACGCTGAGTATGAGTTAGTGACATTAGGCGTTCAAGACTTTTTGCGATATTCACTCTAGCATAGGACCTTGGTTGGTGGTTGACGTGTGCATTTGATCACATTGTAGTCTTCCATCATAATTTTTTTGGCACTTGGCGTCGACGCTCTTGAGTTGTACCAAAGTAATTAAGCATCCAGGTACAAGTACCTTCTGTCAGTGTTTCAATGAAGAGCTGAATATGAGTAATAGCTTCCATCGATACTTCTGGCATTGGTGTATGCACAATTCTTTTCAAGTTCTCTTGTAAAAAAGGCATTAAAGGTATGTTTTTGTGACTTTTTAGTGTTGGCCAGAACTGCTGGTGTGTCCGAACGGCTCTTCAATTGGTAGTTGTGTTGTCTTGTTCAGGGCCACAGAGCTTTCAGTCTTTTTTTATATTTGCCTTCACAGGAATCCTCTTTGCATGCTTCTTCAGTACTTTGTATTATTCCTAAAGCATTGACTTCCAGATTTTGATTGTGGTGCTTTAATCTAGTGTTCAACTTCACGCTAGCTTCATTTTCACGCAAAGCAAGAACTCAGGAGTATGGTAACTTTTGCTATGGGTTTTCCCTTCTTCAGTCTACTGCATTTTTGCCTGTGTTGTCTAAGCGCTGACAGCCTCGTGCGACAGCTTTTTTTTGTGCACTTATTGTGTGCCAATGACTTATTTGCCTCATCAGCTAAAGACTTTTGTATTATAAGAGAAAGCTCTGTCTGTATTGCTTTTGTCATTTGCTGATGGTGTATCTTCAGTATCTTTTCTCAGTGTACACCATACTTGAATGGAAGAGCAGCATGACTACCTTCAGCTGTTAGCAGGCTTTTAGCTGCTGTAATACTGATTGATGCTCCTTTCTCGGGCGTTCTATTTTGGATGGTTGGCATGTCATTGCTTCTTTTAAACTTTAAAACTGCAGGTGCACCTTTTTCTGGTTACACCTGGTATATTTTCCAGTGGTTATATATATATATATATATATATATATATATATATATATATATATATATATATATATATATATATATATATATATATATATATATATATATATATATATATTGCTAACTTGAGAAACAAGGCCTTTTTACGGTAGGTGCACATCAGGTGGGAAGAGTCCTTCTATTACTTGCCAAGATTGTGGCCCCCTTATGGTGGGAATCATAATGCACTGTTGATGTGTCAAGTTCACATAGCATAATTCCAAGGCACTCGATCAATATCCAAGGAAGAAAATTATGGTCTTTTGCGTGAGTTTCAGCAACTCATAGTAATTTGTATGTAAATGAATACTTCATCATTCTTGGCTGTCATGTTTTATGGAAGCACATGTGCTTCGTTAATAACAAAAAAACACGCACGCTCACGCCACTGCAGTGGCGTGAGCGTGCGTGTTTTTTTTTTGTTACTAGTGATTTGCCCTATGCATTCACGTTTCTTCTTTTTTGTGTGTCGTACTTCTCGTATCGCGCAGCCTACCGTTTTGGGCACACGTAAAAAAAGTACATAAAGAAGATGCGTTCCACGCCGAAATTCGCGTTCGCAACGAGCTGGGCACCGACAGGGTGCCCTACGACGCCCACACACTCCGCAACACCTTACCAACCGTTCGCTGCGATGTTGTTGGGAATTCGTGTGGTCGTTGCATAAATATAGCGCGTGCGTGCGTGCGCACGCGCGTCTGTGTGTTAGATCACGGCAACTGCATATGTTGTATGATTCAGTCACCATAACGCAACTGACGACCCCCGCTCTTCCCACACGTCAAGCAGCAGCAAGTGCCGTTAACTGTACTGTGCTGTGAACGCAAAACAGATTCGAATAGGTCGCGTAGATAGCTAGCTCGACACATGATACGATAAGATTTGCGTCAGATATTCGACGTCTACATGCACGCGTAAGACAGCGGTATCCGCAGCAGCTTCGTCATACGTACGGATAGCACCGCATCGGACGTCACGTCTGACAGAGAAACTTGATCGGTAATTTTTTTCTCACTTAAAAAGTCTACCTTGCACAACTTCAACCAACGATTATGCATTTCAACGAGCTGTGCATGGTTTAATGATTGATTGATTGATATGTGGGGTTTAACGTCCCAAAACCACCTTATGATTATGAGAGACGCCGTAGTGGAGGGCTCCGCAAATTTCGACCACCTGGGGTTCTTTAACGTGCACCCAAATCTGAGCACACGGGCCTACAACATTTCCGCCTCCATCGGAAATGCAGCCGCCGCAGCCGGGATTCGAAACCGCGACCTGCGGGTCAGCAGCCGAGTACCTTAGCCACTAGACCGCCGCGGCGGGGCATGGTTTAATGACGAAAAGATAGTTCTAATATTGTGCCCGGCACATATATTACTCTCTCTCTAACTTGAAAAATCGGCGCGTGAATGGGGGCCAGAACAGCGCCAAAAAGGAGCACGCGCAGAAATTGGCTCATATTCTAATATTATGACATCGTGATGTTGACTTTTCAGCTGACGCCGGCAATAACGTTCAAACGGCGGGCCAATAATGCCGGTCTTATTGGATGGCTCCGCCCATATTGGCTGCCACTTGTACAACCTGGCCCGATGTGTCCGTTCTAATAGGCCGGCACAGCCTATATGGGCGAAAAGTTCTGAAAGCTGGCCCAATATAACCAATCTAATAGACTGGCACAGCCATCATTGGCGGAATGTTGTTAATGCTGGTCCAACATAGCCGTTCTATTCGGCTGGCAGAACCAATATTGGGGGTACGTTGTAAACGCTGGTCCAACGTCGCCGTTCTATTTGGCTGGCACAGCCAATCTTGGCGGTACGTTGTGAAAACTGGACCGTTCATGGGCCAGGCAATGCCGATCTATCCCCAATATTGGGCCAACCTTCTGTGCTGCCTGGGCAGGTACACGGATCTGTAGAGCGGCTATGTGCCACAGGGTATGCGAGATGGCGGTATTCACAGTGTTTTCTAGATGGACGCACGGATGGACGCATGGAAAAACAGACAGACTGGCAGACAGACGCGCAGGTAGACGGACGCGTAAAGCGGCTATGTGCCACAGATTATGCGAAATGGCCATACTTTGAGTGTTCTCTAGATGGACGCACAAACGGATAGGCAGACACACTGGCAGATAGACAGACAGGATGACAGACGTGTAAAGCGGCTATGTGCCACAGGGTATGGGAGATGGTGGTACTTTGAGTGTTCTCTAGATGGACGCACGGACGGACAGACAGACATACGGACAGGTAGACGAACGGACGTGTGAAGCGGCATTTTGTCACAGGGTATGCGAGATGGTGGTACTCAGAGTGTTCTCTAGATTGACGCACGAATGGATGCATGGACGTACAGACGGACAGTCTGGCAGACAGACGGACAGGTAGACGGACGCGTAAAGCGGTATCTGCCAAAGGGTATACGAGATGCAAGATGGCGGTACTTTAGGTGTTCTCTAGACGACGCACGGACGGACAGACAGACTAGCAGACGGAACAGACAGGTAGACGGACGCGTAAAGCGGTATTTGCCAAGGTTATACGAGATGTGAGATGGCGGTACTTTAAGTGTTCTCTAGATGGACGCACGGACGGAGGCACGGACAGGCAGACAGACTAGCAGATGAACGGACAGGTAGACGGATGTGTAAAGTGGCTATGTGCCACAGAGTATGCGAGATGGCGGTACTTTGAGTGTTCTTTAGATGGACGCACGGACGGACGCATGGACGGACAGATAGATGGACAGGTAGACGGACGCGTAAAGCGGGTATGTGCCACATGGTATACAACGCGCGAGATGGCGGTACTCTGAGTGTTCTCTAGATTGACACACGAACGGACGTATGAACAGACAGACAGACAGACTGGCAGACGGACGGACGGACAGGTACAGGGACGCATAAAGCGCCTATGTGCCACAGGGTATGCGAAATTGTGGTACTTTGAGTGTTCTCTAGATGGACGCGCCGACGGATGCACGGAAGTACAGACAGACTAGCAGACGGACGGACAGGTAGACGGACGCGTAAAGTGGTATTTGCCACAGGGTATACGAGATGCGAGATGGCGGTACTTTAGGTGTTCTCTAGATGGACGCGCGGACGGACGCACGGTTACAGACAGACAGACTGGCAGACAGACGGAAAGGTAGACGGATGTGTAGAGCGGCTTTGTGCCACAGAGTATGCGAGATGGCGGTATTCACAGTGTTCTCTAGATGGACGCACGGATGCACGCATGGACGAACAGACAGACAGACTGGCAGACAGACGGACAGGCAGACGGAGGCGTAAAGCGGGTATGTGCACAGGGTATACGACGCGCCAGATGGCGGTACTCAGAGTGTTTTCTAAATTGGCGCAGGAACGTATGCATGAACGTAAAGACAGACAGACGGGCAGACAGACGGACAGGTGGACGAGGTGTAAAGCGGTATTTGCCAAAGGGTATACGAGATGCGAGATGGCGGTACTTTAAGTGTTCTCTAAATGGACGCACGGATGGACAGACAGACAGACTGGCAGACAGACGGACAGGTACACGGACGTATAAAGCGGGTATGTGCCACAGGGTATGCGAGAAGGCGGTACTTTGAGTGTTGTCTAGAAGAACGCACGGACGGACGCATGGACGAACAGACAGACAGACTGGCAGACAGACGGACAGGTAGACGGGCGCGTAAAGCGGTATTTGCCACAGGGTATACGAGATGCGAGATGGCGGTACTTTAAGTGTTCTCTAGATGGACGCACGGACGGACAGACAGACAGGCAGACTAGCAGACAGACGGACAGACGGACAGGTTGACGGACCTGTAAAGTGGCTATTTGCCACAGGGTATGTGAGATGGAGGTACTTTGAGTGTTCTCTATATGGACGCACCATGGACGCACAGACAGACAGACAGACAGACCGAAGACAGACGGACAGGTAGACGGAAGTGTAAAGCAGCTATGTGCCACAGGGTATGCGAGATAGCGGTACTGAGAGTGTTCTAAAGATGGACGCACGGACGGACGCATGGACTAACAGAGAGACTGGCAGACAGACGGACAGGTAGACGGACGTTTAAAGCGGTATTTGCCAAAGGGTATGCGAGAGGGTGGTACTTTGATTGTTCTCTAGATGGACGCACGGATGGACGAACAGGCAGACTGGCAGACAGACGGACAGGTAGACGGACGCGTAAAGCGGCTATGTGCCACAGGGTATGCGAGATGGCGGTACTTTGAGTGTTCTCTAGATGGACGCTCGGACGGACAGACAGACAGACTGGCAGATAAACAGACAGGTCGACAGACGTGTAAAGCGGCTATGTGTCACAGAGTATGCGAGATGGCGGTACTTTAGGTGTTCTCTAGATGGACGCACGGACGGACGGATGCACAGACAGACAGACAGACTGGCAGACAGACGGACTGGTAGACAGACGTGTAAAGCGGCTATGTGCCACAGGGTATGCGAGATGGAGATCATCATCCTCATCATCATCATCATCAGCCTGTCTACGTCCACTGCAGGACAAAGGCCTCTCCCATGTTCCGCCAGTTAACCCGGTCCTGTGCTTGCTGTCGCCAATTTATACCCGCAAACTTCTTAATCTCATCTGCCTACCTAACCTTCTGTCTCCCCCTACCCCGCTTCCCTTCTCTGGGAATCCAGTTGGTGACCCTTAATGACCAGCGGTTATCCTGTCTACGTGCTACATGCCCGGCCCATGTCCATTTCCTCTTCTTTATTGCAGCTATGATATCCTTAACTCCCGTTTGTCCCCTAATCCACTCTGCTCTCTTCTTGTCTCCTAATGTTACACCTACCATTTTTCTTTCCATTGCTCGCTGCGTCGTCCTCAATTTAAGTTGAACCCGCTTTGTGAGTCTCCAGGTTTCTGCTCCGTAGCTAAGTACCGGCAAGATACAGCTGTTATATACCTTCCTCTTGAGGGACAGTGGCAATTTACTTGTCATAATTTGAGAGTGCCTGCCGAATGTGCTCCACCCCATTCTTATTCTTCTGGTTACTTCAATCTCGTGGTTAGGCTCTGCGGTTATTACCTGCCCTAAGTAGACATATTCTTTTACAATTTCAAGTGCACTATTACCTATCGCAAAGCGCTGCTCCTTTCCGAGGTTGTTGTACATTACTTTCGTTTTCTGCAGATTAATTTTAAGACCCACCTTTCTGCTCTCCTTGTCTAACTCCGTAATCATGAGTTGCAATTCGTCCCCTGAGTTACTCAGCAATGCAATGTCATCGGCGAAGCGCAGGTTACTGAGGTACTCTCCATTACCTCTTATCCCTAACTGTTGCCATTCTAGGCTTCTGAAAACGTCCTGTAAGCACGCAGTGAATAGCATTGGGGAGATTGTGCTCCCCTGCCTTACACCCTTCTTTATTGGTATTCTGTTGCTTTTTTTATGAAGCACTATGGTAGCAGTTGATCCCCTGTAGATTTCTTCCAGAATGTTTATATATATTTCATCTACGCCCTGATTCCGCAGTGTCTGCATGACGGCTGATATTTTTACTGAATCAAACGCCTTCTCGTAATCTATGAAGGCTATGTATAGTGGTTGGTTATACTCTGAGCATTTCTCTATTACCTGATTGATTGTATGAATGTGGTCAATTGTTGAGTAGCCTGTTCTAAATCCTGCTTGTTCCTTTGGTTGATTGAATTCTAATGTTTTCTTTACTCTGCTAGCAATTACCTTTGTAAATAGCTTGTATACTACAGAGAGCAAGCTGATCGGCCTGTAATTCTTCAAGTCCTTGTCATCTCCTTTCTTATGTATTAAGATGATGTTAGCGTTCTTCCAAGACTCTGGTACTTTTCCCGTCAGGAGACACCTCGTAAATAGAGTGGCTAGTTTTTCTAACACAATCTGTCCTCCATCTTTCAGCAGATCTGATGTTACTTGATCCTCACCAGCAGCTTTGCCTCTGTGCATGCTCTCCAAAGCTTTTCTGACTTCTTCTATCATTACCGGTGGGGTGTCGTCTGGGTTACTGCTAGTTCTTATAGTATTAAGGTTGTGGTTGTCTCGGCTACTGTACAGATCTCTGTAAAACTCCTCCGCTATTTTAACTATCCTATCCATATTGGTAGTTAATTTGCCTTCTTTGTCCCTTAGTGCATACATCCGCCTTTTGCCTATCCCAAGTTTCCTCTTCACTGCTTTGACGCTTCCTCCGTTTTTCAGAGCGTGCTCAATTCTCTCCATGTTATACCTTCTTACATCAAATATTTTACGTCTATTAATCAGCTTCGAAAGCTCTGCCAGTTCTATTTTGTCTGTTGTACTTGACACTTTCATGATTTGACGCTTCTTAATTAGGTTCTTCGTTTCCTGGGAAAGCTTGCCGGTGTCCTGTCTAGCTACCCTGCCTCCAACTTCCACTGCACACTCTGTGATGATACTCGTCAGATTATCATTCATTGTATCTACGCTAAGGTTGGTTTCCTCGCTAAGAGCAGAGTACCTGTTCTGCAGTGACACTCTGAATTCCTGTACTTTCCCTCTCAGTGCTAGCTCATTGATTGGCTTCATGCGTATCAGTTTCTGTCGTTCCTCCTTCAAGTCTAGGCGGATTCGAGCCCGTACCATTCTATGGTCACTGCATCTTACCTTGCCAACCACTTCCACATCCTGCACGACTCCTGGGTGTGCAGTCATTATAAAGTCTATTTCGTTCTTATTTACGCCATTAGGGCTCCTCCATGTCCACTTGCGGTTTTCTCGTTTTCGGTAGAAGGTATTCAAAATACCCAGATTATTGCGTTCTGCGAATTCTACTAGTAGCTCTCCTCTGGCGTTTCTAGTGCCGATGCCATAATCTCCTACTGCCTGGTCTCCAGCCTGCTTCTTCCCTACCTTTGCATTAAAGTCGCCCATTACTATAGTATACTGTGTTTTCACCTTACTCATTGCCGATTCCACGTCTTCATAGAAGCTTTCAACTGAAGCGTCATCATGGCTGGATGTAGGCGCGTAAGCCTGTACTACCTTCATTTTGTATCTTTTATTCAGTTTAATTACAATGTCTACCACCCTTTCAATAACGCTATAGTAATCCTCTATGTTGCCAGCTATGCTTCTGTGAATTAGGAACCCTACTACCAGTTCTCTTCTGTCTGCCAAGCCCCGATAGCAAATGACGTGCCCATTCTGTAGCACAGTATAGGCCTCATCTGTCCTCCTAAGCTCACTCAGCCCTATTATATCCCATTTAATGCCTTCTAGCTCCTCGAATAGTACAGCTAGACTTCCCTCACAAGATAACGTTATAACGTTAAACGTTGCTAAGTTCAAGTTCCAATGGTGGCCTGTCCGTATCCAGAGATTCCTAGCACCCTCTGCTGCTTTGCAGATCTGACCGCCGCCGTGGTCAGTTGCTCCGCAGCTGGTGGGGACTGAGGGCCGTGAGTTAATTGACGAATGCCTACGGGAGGGGGTGGCCAGATACTGCACCAGGGTGGCCAATCCTTCTCTGGTGAGATCATCGGTGCGTACCGGCTTTAAGCCGGTACGATCAGACAGTAGTGGGAATGCTCCATGCATGTCTTCCTTATTGTTGTTCAGCAGCGTTGGCGGCCACCCACCACGGAGCCCAACAAGGGGACGCTACAAGGTTACAAATGCTGAAACCTGCAGACGCCAGCCGTACAACGCCACTATAACCCAATGCGCCTAGACCAAGGTAGGCTATTTGCACAGGGTTAACCCTAGCCGCCAGGAAGTTTGGAAGTAAATGGAAGAGAGTAGAAGACAGGACAGATAAATAGTAAGAGATAAAGACGAAGATGTAGGGAGAGAGAGATAGGAAAAGGCAACTGCCGATTCCCCTGGGTGGGTCAGCTCAGGGGTGCCGTCTACGTGAAGCCAGGGCCAAAGGGGTGTGTTGCCTCTGCCGGGGGGCCTTAACGGTCCAATCACCCAGCGTCGGCTCAACCCCTAGGATCCCCTTTTCCTCGGACACGGCAAAGCCACGCACGGCTAGGCGTGGGAGGGAGTCGAAACTCCCCCGTTAGCTCGGGTCCGTGGTGTCGCTACACACCAAACGCCTACTTGCGCAGGCGCCCCTGCGGTATTTGCATACATTTGCATACACTGCATACATTTGCTAAACACACTAGCGCAGCGAGCAAGCGAAAACCGAAACTGGAACCGAAATCGGCTGCAAGCTGCCAGACTACTTGCGTAGTAACACAAATGTGCGGAGACCCCGCCTCCGTAGCCTTCGCTGCAATGTCAAGAAAAGCTGTCGCCGAGTATAGAAGGGTGCTAGTGGTGGGGGACTCTAACGAGGCCAGGGTTAGGGATGACGTCTTCACGACAGTGAAGGAAGATAAGAGAGTGGGGGTGGAGGCCCAGTCAGGGAAGAGCATGGTGGATGCACTGGCCGAGGCTCAGTTGTAGAGGACAACATGGTGGGCGACAATCTCGTAATTATTCATACTGGGCTCAATGATGTGTTGAAGGGCAAGGACGGAACCTTCAGAAGCAGTTAGAGGATGGGATGGGTAAGCTCCGAGAAGCCTCTGGGAGTGTGCATGTGACCATATGCATAGTCCCAGGTATCTGGGGGCAGTCTCGTGGGATGGAAAGGAGGGTAGTGGAGGCCAAGTGTGTGATCAAGGGTATGAGCCGGCAACTCGGATACAGCGTAATGGAAGTGAACCAAGACGTGTACGAGCCTGGCGCTCGTCCCTATGCTCAGGATGACATTCACTACAGTGGTGCGACGGGCAGGAGGGTCGGTAATAGGATTGGTCGTCAAGCCACAGCTTCTTTAGGGAGATCCAGAGCCCCGAGGCCAAGAGTGTAGCCAAAGACGGTTCTAAAGGGGCACAAATATTCAAGCCACACGGAGCCCGTGGGAGAAGAAATCAGCGTAAGCACAAGAGCCGAGCTAAGTCAGACATAGGCTCTATTAACATGCAGGGTGGCAGAAATGGGTTAAAGTGGGAAGAGATAGAGAAGCAGTTGAGGCAGGAGGAGATGGTACATGGGGTTGTGGAGACACATCGCATCTTCGGGACATGGAGCAACCACCTTGCGATCCGGACTACGCATGGGAATATTGCAATAGAACAGAAGGTAGAAAAAAAAGGGGGGGGGGGAATTGGTGTATTCATACTGTAGGCATTCAGTAAGCACATCATCTATCTTTACACATATTCATCATCAAGAGTGGTCGTCATCTTCTTCTGCTGTGGGGACTTGGCTTGTCTGAGTTCTGTGCCTTGGGCGTGGTCGCTTCATCGTGTCTTCCGGGCCTAATAAAGGTTGCCTTCACCGTTACATCACAAGTGGTGGAGCGTGCTCTACGATCTTCCGTCCTCTCCCAGCCCGATCTGCCTCCTGGAGCTGCGCTCAGGTCGTCGTTTGTACCAGGTGTCCGGTAACATGCCTCAGGACGAGCCAACCGGCGCTTCTGCGTCTACCTCCACGGCCCCGGCTACCACGGCCTATTCATCGTGGATTATCACCGCGCACCAGCGTGAGCCGCCCACGTTCGCCGGACTTCGAGGTGAAGATGTGGAAGATTGGTTGGACCAGTTCAATCGAGCGAGTTCCACTAACAACTGGGATGATCCTACCAAGCTTCGCCGTGTTTCTTTCTACCTCACGGGCGTAGCGAAAACATGGTTTTTCAATCATGAAACGGACATTACGGACTGGACACGTTTCAAGCAACAGCTTCGCCAAATTTTCGGCACCCCGGCAGTTCGTTCAGCTCTCGCGAAGAAGGCACTGGATTCTCGCAAGCAACAATGCGGTGAGTCCTACACATCGTACATAGAGGATGTGCTTGCTCTCTGTCACCGTTTCAGCACGTCCATGTCTGAATCAGAGAGAGTTCGTCATCTACTGAAAGGGATAGGCACGGTCGCGTTCAATGCCTTGGTCATTCAAAACCCGACTACGGTCGCTGACGTTGTTGCCACGTGCCAACGCCTGGAGGAACTTGAATCCCAACGGTTACCGCCGGACAGCTCTGAAAACACTACCACGACTGATGCCTCATTGCGTGCCATGATCCGGGCGCTTATACGGGAAGAGCTGCAATCTTTCGGCCTCTCAATGACACCGAGTCCACCTCCCCCCTCCAACAATGTTTTGCGGGATGTTATCAAAGAGGAGTTGGCGTCCATGACCAGGCCAGCGTTTGTAGACTCTCCAGTACCTCGACTCCAGCCGACGTACGCACAAGTCCTCGCTGGCTCACCACCCGTGGTACAACCGATGCCCGCACACTCGACGCCTGTCCCGTTAACTCCGAGTGTGACTAGCCAGCCCTTTCACCCACCGTGTCGGCCGCATCGTCCGATCTGTTATTACTGCGGCTATCGGGGCCACATTGCACGCGTCTGTCGGAAGCGTCAGCAGGACGAGCGTCGTGGACTCGACACCTACGGACGGGATGATGGGACAAACTGGTACGCTTTCCAACGTCGTCCTTATGATCCGCCGCTACGCCGCTCACCGTCTCCAACTTCGACATCTGAGCCAACCAGTTCCTACCGCTCTACTAGACGCCGCTCACCCTCACCCCTCCGCCGTTCCACGTCTCCATTGCGACCTGTTTCGCAATTCAACAACCAACGCCCGGAAAACTAACCTCTGCAGCTTTTGGAGGAAAAGCTGCATCGAACGAAAAGACAGAAATTCCTCCAGTGCGTCCATAAAATACGATAGCTGTTTTAATAGAAGGTGTGTACGTGGACGCTTTAATAGACACTGGTGCCTCTTTGTCTGTGATTGATCGTTCTTTGTGCTCACGTCTACGGAAAGTCACCACCCCTTATGATGGACCTACACTGCAGGCTGCTCAAGGGGACGCCATTATACCTGCCGCTATGTGCACCGCTCGTGTTTTTATAGCTGGTATTCTTCATTTTGTACAATTTGCTGTGCTGAATTCGTGTGCCCACCAGATTATATTAGGCTGGGATTTTCTGTCTATGGCGAACGCTTCCATCTGCTGTAAAGAAAATGTTGTTCATATGATGGAAACTGACTATGCCCTGTATGCGGATGACAAACCCGTTCGCTTGCTCGCTGCTGAAGAGACCGAGCTACCACCTGGTCATCAGCGGATAGTTGCCATCACTTCTAATGTGATCGACTCTGGCGACGTGTTTGTCCAACCATCTGCACGCTGTCTCGCAAGAGGTATAGCCTTTGCTTCAGGTCTAGCGCGATTCCACAATGGCTCCGGACTTCTCTACGCTACGAACCAGACTTCTGAGAAAATTCTCATTCCTAAAGGCACCACAATGGCTTGCGTTTCTGAATCTCAACCTGTCTCTGTTGTCTCTCTTATGCCAGCGTGTTCTAACCTTCCTTCTATTGGACGTTCATCAAGCGTTTCTGTTCTTGCTGCGACTATTAGTCCAAAACTGACCTCTTCACAGACAGATGAGTTGCTTGCATTGCTACAAAAGCATAGGAGATTGTTTGATGCCCATTCCTCATCTCTGGGACAGACGTCCATTATTAGGCATCGTATCCAGACCGATGGCACTTCCATCGTACGCCGTCGACCATATCGCGTCTCTTCATCCGAGCGTGAAATCATTGAACAAAATGTAGCCGATATGCTGCAACGGAACATTATACGTCCCTCAGCGAGTCCTTGGTCATCCCCTGTTGTTTTAGTAAGGAAAAAAGATGGCTCCGTGTGGTTTTGCGTTGACTACAGAGCACTTAATAAGATTACCCACAAGGATGTTTACCCCATGCCGCGCATAGACGATGCTTTGGATTCACTGCAAGGTGCTGAGTACTTTTCAAGCCTAGACCTGCGTTCAGGTTACTGGCAAATACCCATGCACGAGGATGACAAAGAAAAGACAGCGTTTTCAACACCAGATGGGCTGTATGAATTCAACGTCATGCCATTCGGCCTTTGCAATGCTCCAGCAACATTCGAGCGGATGATCGACACAGTTTTACGAGGCTTGAAGTGGAAGACTTGCTTGTGCTATTTAGACGATATCGTTATTTTCTCGTCAACCTTCCCTCAGCACTTGCAACGACTGGACGAAGTTCTTACGTGCCTTGCAAACGCAGGCCTTCAGCTGAACACCAAGAAGTGCCGTTTTGCGAGCAAGACGATTAAAGTGTTAGGCCACATCGTAAGCAAGGACGGTATTCGTCCCGATCCTGACAAGATTTCCGCTGTCCAACACTTCCCGCGTCCTGAAAAAGCCAAAGATTTGCGCAGTTTCCTCGGCCTCGCTTCTTATTTTCGCCGATTCATTCGAGACTTCGCCTCAATAGCTTCACCATTGCACAAGTTGCTCGGATCAGGCGTCACCTTTGTGTGGTCTCCTGAATGTGAAGCGGCGTTTGCCCAACTGAAGTGTGCACTCACATCCGAACCAGTCCTCTGCCATTTCGACGAAACCGCGCCTACGCTCCTGCATACAGACGCTAGTGGTCGAGGCATTGGTGGAATTCTCCTACAGCGAGACAAATCTTCACGTGAGGAAGTCGTCGCATACGCGAGCCGTGCACTGACCCCTGCTGAAAAGAATTATACCATCACCGAACAGGAGTGCCTAGCGGTCGTATGGTCGATACAAAAGTTTCGACCTTATCTCCACGGCCGCCACTTTACTGTGGTTACGGACCATCACGCCTTGTGCTGGCTCTCGACAATCAAGAATTTGTCCGGCCGCCTTGGTCGCTGGATTCTTCGCTTACAAGAATACGACTTCACTATCACATACAAGTCGGGAAACAAGCATCAAGACGCCGACGCCCTTTCGCGTTGCCCGCTATCTTCGGGACCCGCTTAACAAACCCGCCACTGCCGCACACGAGAAGCTTTCGGCCGTCTCTTCCCTACATGTTTCGTCATTAACTACTTTGGACCCAACTTCTCCGAGCGAGTGTGGTTTGTTCTTATCTCACCAACGTGCTGACCCTTACTGTCGCCGCATCATGGACCGTCTTGACGGGACTTGCCGGCCCCCTAACGCCCGTCTTCGTCGACAGCTCACGCAATTCAAGCTCAACAACCACGTCCTGTACCGTCATATCTACCACCCTGATGGTCAACGCTGGGTGCCCGTTCTACCTCGCTCTCTTTGGGCTCAAGTCCTCAAGACATATCACGACGACATGTCTGCTGGACACATGGGCTTCCAGAAAACGTATGACCGCATAAGATGTCACTACTACTGGCCGGGCTTGTCCACCTGTGTCGCGAAGTACGTTGCCTCATGCGCCCTTTGTCAGCGTCGCAAGCTACCTACACCAACTCGAAGTGGACAATTACAACCGCTCCCGTGTCCCCTGCAACCATTCGAGGTAGTTGGCATTGACCTGTATGGTCCGCTTCCTATGACTGTCACGGGCAATTGTTGGATAGTTACAGCTGTCGACCACCTGACCCGCTACGCCGAAACAGCTCCCGTGCCTTCTGCGTCAGCTTTGTAAGTGGCCGACTTCATCCTTCGAGCAATAATCCTTCGACACGGAGCTCCTCGTGTAATCCTGAGCGACCGTGGAAGAGTATTTCTTTCAGCACTCGTCGAAGAAGTGCTCAAGGCAGCCGGCACTACACACAAAACAAGCTCCAGTTACCATCCTCAGACGAACGGCCTGACTGAGCGCTTCCATCGTACACTGTCAGATATGATTGCGATGTATATCGAACCCGACCACAGAAACTGGGACACCATTTTGCCATTTGTCACTTTTGCCTATAATACCTCTGTACAGCGCACAACCGGTTACTCGCCGTTCTACCTCGTCCACGGTCGCTTCCCCTCTTCTTTCCTCGATGTTTCGTTCTTCTCTGCGCCTGTCAAACCATGTTCATCTTCAAGTGAAGAATACGTGTCTCGTCTACTTCATTGCCGCCAGCTGGCTCGCGTCAACACTGAAGCCAAGCAACAGGATCGCAAGCTTGAATATGATGCCTCTCATCGTGCCGTGTCTTTCAGCCCTGGCGACGAAATCCTCCTTCTTACACCCATTCGCACTCCCGGACTGTGCGAGAAGTTTCAATTACGTTTTATTGGCCCCTACACTGTCTTGGAGCAAACGTCTCCTGTGAATTATCGCGTGGCACCCGTTCTTCTTCCGACGGACCGCCGCTACAGGGCAGCAGAAATAGTCCACGTATCCCGCATGAAGCCTTTCATACGGCGTTCATCTTCGCTTTAAAATGCGGCCAGGAACTGCGGTCAGGATGACCGCTTTCACGTGGGGGGGGGAGTTAGTGTAGGCATTCAGTAAGCACATCATCTATCTTTACACATATTCATCATCAAGAGTGGTCGTCATCTTCTTCTGCTGTGGGGACTTGGCTTGTCTAAGTTCTGTGCCTTGGGCGTGGTCGCTTCATTGTGTCTTCCGGGCCTAATAAAGGTTGCCTTCACCGTTACATCACAATACATAAAAGCACAGTCCCTTATTGAAGAACTCTGATAAAAGTATGGGTTGGCAAAGAGTCAAGCAGGGATGCATGGGACATCTATGGTAAGAGGGAAAGTAGCTGGGCAGATGATACTCCTGGGTTTGATGCACTTGTGGACGGGAGCAAAGGCCAGAGAGGAAAACCAGGCAATGGCGGAATGTATATCAAAGGACATTGAGGAATTAGGAGGAGAGTGTGAGCTAATTATACTAGGAGATATGAATGCGCACATAGAAGATATAGACGGGTATGCTGATCCAACAGACAAAATGATCATTGCTCGGCCCCTAAAAGATTTACTAAAACAAGATGAGACGTTTACCTGGGGTCCCTCGCAATCAGCAGCATTCTCCGACCTCACCACATTGCTCACTTCCTCTCTTGTTCTGTCTCACTTCGACCCTACGTACAGCACCGACCGAAGTCCGCACCGATGCCAGTGGTTACAGAATAGGCGTTGTGTTGGCTCAGCGACAATGTGGCTGGAGATACTTTGAGTGTTCTCTATATGGACGCATGGACGGATAGACAGACAGACTGGGAGACAGACGGACAGGCAGACGGACGTGTAACGCGGCTATTTGCCACAGGGTATGCGAGATGGCTGTACTTTGATTGTTCTCTAGATGAACGCACGGACTGACAGACAGACAGACTGGCAGACAGACGGACAGGTAGACAGACGTATGAAGCGGCTAATGTGCCACAGGGTAAGCGAGATAGCGGTACTTTGAGCGTTCTCTAGATTGACACATGATCGGACGCATGGACGGACAGACAGACAGACTGGCAGACAGACGGACAGGTAGATGGACGCGTAAAGTGGCTATGTGCCACAGGGTATGCGAAATTATGCTACTTTGAGTGTTCACTAGATGGACGCACGGATGGACGCACGGACGGACAGACAGACAGACTAGCAGACGGATGGACAGGTAGACGGACGCGTAAAGCGGTATTTGCCACAGGGTATACGAGATACGACATGGCGGTACTTTAAGTGTTCTCTAGATGGACGCAGGGACGGACGCACGGACGGACAGACAGACAGACTCGAAGACAGACGGACAGGCAGACGGACGTGTAAAGTGGCTATGTGGCACAGGGTGTGTGAGATGGCGGTACTTTGATTGTTCTCTAGATGGACGCACGGGCGGAGAGACAGACTAGAAGACAGATGGACAGGAAGACGGACGTGTAGAGCGGCTATGTGTCACAGGGTATGCGAGATGGTGGTACTCAGAGTGTTCTGTAGATGGACGCACGGACGGACGCATGGACGAAAAGACAGACAGACTGGCAGACAGACGGACAGGTAGACAGACGCGTAAAGCGGTTATGTGCCACAGGGAATACGACGCACCAGATGGCGGTACTCAGTGTTCTCTAGATTGACGCACGATTGGATGCATGGACGTACAGACGGACAGACTGGCAGACAGACGGACAGGTAGACGGACGCGTTAAGCGGTATCTGCCGAAGGGTATACGAGATGCAACACGGCGGTACTTTAAGTTTTCTCAAGATGGACGCACGAATGGACGCCTGGACGGACAGACAGACAGACTGGCAGACAGACGGCAGGTTGACGGACGTGTAAAGCGGCTATGTGCCACAGGGTACGCGAGCTGGCGGTACGTTAAGTGTTCTCTAGATGACACACGGACGGACAGACTGACTAGCAGACGGACAGACAGGTAGACGTACGCGTAAAGTGGTATTTGCCACAAGGTATACGAGATGCGAGATGGCGGTATTTTAGGTGTTCTCTAGATGGACGCAGGGACGGACTCATGGACGGACAGACAGACAGACTGGCAGGCAGATGGACAGGTAGACGGACGTGTAAAGTGGCTACGTGCCACATGGTATGTGAAATGGCGGTACTTTGAGTGTTCTCTAGATGGACGCACGGAGGGACGCACGGACGGACAGACAGACAGACTGGCAGACAGATGGACAGGTAGACGGACGTGTAAAGTGGCTATGTGCCACAGGGTATGCGAGATGAAGGTACTTCTCGATGGACGCTCGGACGGACAGACAGACAGACTGGCAGATAGACAGACAGGTCGACAGACGTGTAAAGCGGCTATGTGCCACAGGGTATGCGAGATGGCGGTACTTTAAGTGTTCTCTAGATGGACGCACGGACGGACGCATGGACAGACAGACAGACTGGCAGACAGACGGACTGGTAGACGGACGTGTAAAGCGGCTATGTGCCACAGGGTATGCGAGATGGCGGTAGTTTGAGTGTTCTCTAGATGGACGCATGGACGGATAGACAGACAGACTGGGAGACAGACGGACAGGCAGACGGACGTGTAAAGCGGCTATTTGCCACAGGGTATGCGAGATGGCGGTACTTTGAGTGTTCTTTAGATGGACGCACGGACGGACGCATGGACGGACAGACAGATGGACAGAAAGACGGACAGCTGAACGGACACGTGAAGCGGGTATGTGCCACAGAGCATACGACGCGCGAGATGGTGGTACTAAGAGTGTTCTCTAGATTGACGCACGATTGGATGCATGGACGTACAGACGGACAGACTGGCAGACATACGCACAGGTAGACGGACGCGTAAAGCGGTATCTGCCAAAGAGTATACGAGATGCAAGATGGCGGTACTTTGGGTGTTCTCTAGATGGACGCACGGACTGGACGCATGGACAGGACAGACAGACAGAGTAGCAGACGGACAGACAGGTAGACGGACGCGTGAAATGGCTATGTGCCACAGAGTATGCGAGATGGTGGTACTTTGAGTGTTCTCTGGATGGTCGAACGGACGGACAGACAGACTGGGAGACAGACGGACAGGTAGACGGACGTGTAAAGCGGCTATGTGCCACAGGGTAAGCGAGATGGCAGTACTTTGAGTGTCCTTTAATGGACGCACGGACGGACGCATGGACGGACAGACAGACGGACAGGTACACGGACGCGTAAAGCGGCTGTGTGCCACAGGGTATGCGAAATTGTGGTACTTTGAGTGTTCTCTTGATGGACGCACGGACGGACGCGCGGAAGGACAGACAGAGAGACTATCAGACGGACGGAAAAGTAGACTGACGCGTGAACTGGTGTTTGCCACAGGGTATACGAGATGCGAGATGGGGGTACTTTAGGTGTTCTCTAGATGGACGCACAGAAGGACGCACGGACGGACAGACAGACAGACTGGAAGACAGACGGACAGGTAGACGGACGTGTAGAGCGGCTATGTACCACAGGATATGCGAGATGGTAGTATTCACAGTGTTTTCTAGATGGACGCACGGATGGACGCATGGAAAAACAGACAGACTGGCAGACAGACGGACAGGTAGACGGACGCGTAAAGCAGCTATGTGCCACAGGGTATGCGAGATGGCCGTACTTTGAGTGTTCTCTAGATGGACGCACAAACGAACAGGCTGACATACTGGCAGATAGACAGACAGGTTGACAGATGTGTAAAGCGGCTATGTGCCAATGGTTTTGGGAGATGGCGGTACTTTGAGTGTTCTCTAGATGGACGCACGGATGGACAGACAGACAGACTGGCAGACAGACGGACAGGTAGACGGACGTGTGAAGCGGCTATGTGCCACAGGGTATGCGAAATTATGCTACTTTGAGTGTTCTTTAGATGGACGCACGGACGGACGCACGGATGGACAGACAGACAGACTAGCAGACGGACGGACAGGTAGACGGACGCGTAAAGCGGTATTTGCCACAGGGTATACGAGATGCGACATGGCGGTACTTTAAGTGTTCTCTAGATGGATGCAGGGACGCACGCACGGATGGACAGACAGACAGACTCGCAGACAGACGGACAGGTAGGCGGACGTGTAAAGCGGCTATGTGCCACAGGGTATGCGACATGGCGGTACTTTGAATGTTCTCTAGATGGACGCATGGGCGGAGAGACAGACTAGAAGACAGACGGACAGGAAGACGGACGTGTAGAGCAGCTATGTGTCACAGGGTATGCGAGATGGTGGTACTCAGAGTGTTCTCTAGATAGACGCACAGACGGTCGCATGGACGAACAGACAGACAGACTGGCAGACAGACGGACAGGTAGACAGACACGTAAAGCGGTTATGTGCCACAGGGAATACGACGCACCAGATGGCAGTACTCAGAGTGTTCTCTAGATTGACGCACGAATGGATGCATGGACGTACAGACGTACAGACTGGCAGACAGACGGACAGGTAGACGGACGCATAAAGCGGTATCTGCCAAAGGGTATACGAGATGCAAGATGGCGGTACTTTAGGTGTTCTCAAGATGGACGCACGGATGGACGCATGGACGGACAGACAGACTGGCAGACAGACGGCAGGTAGACGGATGTGTAAAGCAGCTATGCGCCACAGGGTACGCGAGATGGCGGTACTTTGAGTGTTCTCTAGACGACGCACGGACGGACAGACTGACTAGCAGACGGACAGACAGGTAGACGGACGCGTAAAGTGGTATTTGCCACAGGGTATACGAGATGCCAGATGGCGGGTACTTTAAGTGTTCTCTACATGGACGCAGGGACGGACACACGAACGGACAGACAGACAGACTGGCAGACAGATGGACAAGTAGACGGACGTGTAAAAAGGCTACGTGCCACGGGGTATGTGAAATGGCGGTACTTTGAGTGTTCTCTAGATAGACGCACGGATGGACGCATGGACGAACAGAGAGACAGACTGGCAGAGAGACGGACAGGTAGACGGACGTGTAAAGCGGCTATGTGCCACAGGGTATGCGAGATTGAAGTACTTGGAGTGTTCTCTAGATGGACGCACGGACGGACGCACGCACGTACACACAGACAGACTGGCAGACAGACGGACGTGAACGGACGCGTAAAGCGGGTATGTGGCACAGGGTATATGACGCGCGAGATGGCGGTACTCAGAGTGTTCTCTACATTGACGCACGAACGGATGCATAGACGTACAGACAGACAGACTGGTAGACAGAATGACAGGTAGACGGACGCGTAATGCGGTGTTTGCCAAAGGGTATACGAGATGCGAGATGGCTGTACTTTAAGTGTTCTCTAGATGGACGCACGGACGAACGCACGGACGGACAGACAGACAGACTGGCAGACAGGTGGACAGGTAGACGGACGTGTAAAGTGGCTATGTGCCACAGGGTATGCGAGATGAAGGTACTTTGAGTGTTGTCTAGATGGACGCACGGATGGACGCATGGACGGACAGGCAGACAGACAGACAGGCTGGCAGACAGATGGACAGGTAGACGGATGCGTAAAGCGGTATTTGCCACAGGGTATTTGAGATGCGAGATGGTGGTACTTTAAGTGTTCTCTAGATGGATGCACGGACGGACAGACACACTGGCAGACATAGAGACAGGTACACGGACGTGTAAAGTGGCTATGTGCCACAGGGTATGCAAGATGGTGGTACTTTTAGTGTTCTCTAGATGGACGCACGGACGGACGCATGAACAGACAGACAGACAAAGTAGCAGACGGACGGACAGGTAGACGGACGCGTAAGCGCTATGTGCCACAGGGTATGCGAGATGGTGGTACTTTGAGTGTTCTCTAGATGGACGCACGGACGGACAGACAGAGAGAAAGACTGGAAGATAGACAGACAGGTTAACAGACGTGTAAAGTGGCTATGTGCCACAGGGTATGCGAGATGGCGGTACTTTGAGTGTTCTCTAGATGGACGCACGGACGGACAGACAGACAGACTGGCAGACAGACGGACAGGAGGTAGACAGACATGTGACGTGGCTATGTGCCACAGGGTGTGCGAGATGGCGGTACTTTGAGTGTTCTCTAGATGGACGCATGGACGGACAGCCAGACAGACAGACTGGGAGACAGACGGACAGGTAGACGGACGTGTGAAGTGGCTATTAGCCACAGGGTAAGCTAGATAGCGGTACTTGAGTGTTCTCTAGATTGACACACGAACGGACGCAAGGACGGACGACAGACTGGCAGAGGAACAGACAGGTAGACGGACGCGTAAAGTGGTATTTGCCACAGGGTATACGAGATGCGAGATGGCGGTACTTTAAGTGTTTCCCTTGATGGACGCAGGGACGGACGCACGAACGGACAGACAGATAGACTGGCAGACAGATGGACAAGTAGACGAACGTGTAAAAAGGCTACGTGCCACAAGGTATGTGAAATGGCGGTACTTTGAGTGTTCTCTAGACAGACGCACGGACGGACGCACGGACGGACAGACAGAGTAGCAGACGGACGGACAGGTAGACGGACGCGTAAAGGGGGTATGTGCCACAGGGTATACGAGATGGCGGTACTTTAGTGTTCTCTAGATGGACGCACGGATGGACGCATGGACGAACAGTGAGACAGACTGGCAGACAGACGGACAGGTAGACGGACGTGTAAAGCGGCTATGTGCCACAGGGTATGCGAGATTGTGGTACTTGGAGTGTTCTCCTAGATGGACGCACGGACGGACAGACAGACAGACTGGGAGACAGACGGACAGGTAGACAGACGTGTAAAGCGGCTATGTGCCACAGAGTAAGCGAGATGGCGGTACTCAGAGTGTTCTCTAGATTGACACACTACA
>WOVY01006120.1:0-66765 GCA_013436015.1 Rhipicephalus annulatus | reverse complement strand
GCATACGCGACTTCGTTCACAATGTGGCCAGGCCCGCGTGTGCCTGGTTTCATGCACAGAACCTATCGTATATTCACGCGTATACGTGGATAAGTTATGTGATGCTGTGTGCGCACTGGCCGAAGTGAAAACCGAGCAACTCAGTGTATCCGCTGTGAACAAAAATATGGTATGTAAAGACACAATATAACGACCACGCATTATGAAGACTGTAGCTGTGTTCGGTTGTTGTCGAACCGCAGTTTTCGCTTCTTTTCACCGAAAATTTGCTTCGCACCTTCAACCATCGTCTGAATTTACCGGGGTTTTAGGGCAACACGACCCAATGATACAGAGTTTGATGCATGCAGATGAACAATATGTGTACTTGCTGGGACCAAAGAACCTGCCAGACTTTTCTGAATTCACGAGCTTTGAATCACTGAAAATATGGAAGTTCAGGGAATATAACAAAAAAAAACGCCAGGTCTGCGCGCAATGCAAGCACTGTCACAGCGAAAGCTGGAAGAGTGACCTTTCAGAGCCTGTTTAGGGGCGAAGCTCCTTAAGCCGTGCGCATGTATACATGCATGTCTCTTTTGATACGTGACCGCCGAGTTCTATGATTTGCTCTGCAGGCGTGGGCAGACGGATGAACAGACGGAGAGACAGACAGACGGACGAACAGACGGAGAGACATTCTTTATCGTGAGGTAAAAAAAACAAATACTCGGCCCGCATCATCAACATATAGCAGACAATGCCAATAAAAAAATGAACAAGGTAGAGCCAAGTGACATTTTGAGGAGGAATGATGTGCAGGATGAGCGGACTTACACCCCCCCTCGAACCAGACAAAAAATGGCAGCATATCCACGAAGTGAATGATGGGGAGTGGGGCGAAGCATTCGTCCGTCCATTCTTTCTTGCTTCCGTCCGTTCCTGCGTACGTCTGTGTAACCGTCTATGCGTCCATCCACCCATCCGTGCGTGCGTCTGTTCGTGCGTCCGTCCCTGCGTTCGTCCATGCATCCCCGCCTGCGTCCGTTCATGCGTCCATCCATGCATCTGTCTGTGTGTCCATTCGTCCATCTATTCAGCACTCCAAGTACCACCATCTCTCATCTTTTCATCATATATTCGCCGTATAGAAGCACCGCCATCCAGCGAACATTTCAAGGACTAAACGGGAGGTGGCACATGCACACTTTCTTACGGCTTGCGCTTCGCGTTTACTTCCCACCTTTAACCACCTCGAACTCATGGTAAATACTAGTTCACTGTATTCATGGCTATGCGGCCCCACGCTCGCAAAACCTTTCTAAAACCAAGGAGGTTACACCCAGCGAGTATAACGTAGCAACTCTTTCTTGTCAGATCGTGCTCAATGTACATGCCAATAGCTGCTTATGGGGATCGCAGCGTGCGCGTTACTTAAAGGCCGAATGCTCCTGTCTCTCATTTCCCCTTAGCAGCCATTAACATGTGCATTGAGCACTATATTTTATTGTTCAAATACGCACAGAAGAAATCTCTCACCGGAACCACCTTGGAGGTCATAATCGTAAGGACCGCTATTTTGGGTATGTGCCACTGGTGGTTACGTTCTACGAGGGACGCACAAGCCACGCCATAAGGAGCTTCGCCCCTAAAAAAACTGTTTGGTGTACAATGTTGATTTTGCTGCTAACATTTGGCGGAGAGACAGACAGATGGCAAGCCAGTGGCATGTTGCAAGTTTGCTGTGCGGGTCTTCAGGTGTCACCCTGTCGAAACGACAACAGCGCACCATTGGCGGCTGCAAGCGAAATGTCATCGAAGCCTTTTAAGATGATTTAATTTGTAAGACATGAGAATGGTACGAATAAAATACTGTTTTTAATTAAATTTTAGGCATTTAAAAGGATGAATCGTGTGAATACGTAGAAGATTGGAAAGTGGCCCACTTTTGGTGGAAGCGTGAACTCGAAAACATACACTGCAGGAGCGCTGCACTGCAATTGAGTCAAAGGCACGCGGCTATGTTTCTGCAATTGATGTCAATTAATTGTAGAAACTTTGCCGAACACTGTCAACGAGGTGCTACGACATCTTGAGCTACAGAAGTGCAGGAACATTAGCGGTATACCTTTATTATTTCAGCGAAGGTTTCGTGGAGTGCGATGGATATATCAGCCAGCGCTGGAGAGCTTCTGTGCTCCGGGCATCTGCTCTAGGGCTATGCGTAATATGTACCTTATTTGCACATGAACGCTAATTCATGCATGTTGTTCACTCCTGTACATGCTTAAACGTTACGTACGCGGCCTCTATTGTATGTGAACATTGATTACCTTGCAATAAAACAGTATATTGCTGCAAGTTTTTGTGATATCTGCGTTGTCATTTCGCTCCGCCTTTTTCGGCATCACTAACTTACTAAAGTAAGAAGGTGAGATACTTGTGAGCTTTTGGTAAGTAGTGTACTGCAATGTACTATATGCAATCGAGAGAAATGGAGAGAGGGGGGCTTCTGCAACGAGCGGGGGACAGCCATGATGCAGAAGCAGACGACAACGGTGTCGTCTGCTATGAGGAAGGCCAGCCGCCATATCGAGACGCCCTTGCGCTTTCGAAACGTATTCAATTTATACGCTGCAATAAATTATACAAACAAGATTCTTAGTTTATAATTGTTGAAATATGTTATTTGAGTGTAGCATATAATAAAAACTTTTTCAGTATAGATAAAATAATAATTTTCCAGTCTTTTTACAACTGCCGCCATAATCCAGACGGCGCAATCTTCGCATCCAATTTTCTTTTCCATTGGCTCTATGGGCATGTCACTCCCTTGCAGACGGACTGACGGACAACCGGACAGAGGATTCACGTTTTACAGATAAAACCCTCCGAAGTTTTCCCTAACTCGTCATCATTCACTCCTTGGATATGCTAGTTTTCAAGACGGAGTTTCTCACAAATACCTAGAGGGAAGTGTGGCGCCACCGCTATTCGAATTTCTTAAGCCGTGGTGTTGGAGCACTGGGAATGACGTTATATGTGTCTGCGAGGCTGCTTTTGGCTGCAATGTTGAGCAAGGCTTCGGCTCAAAAGAGAATACGACGGCTTGAATAAAACTTCTCTAAAACAAAACGTTTATAAGTGGATCTCATTCACGCGTATTATATTCTAAAATAAAAGTCCACTTACATTGAAGGCACGACCAAACGGTGTAGGAAGCAAACAGATGACTAAAAGGTGGCGGAGGGAACGCCCGCTTTGTCATCTGCCTGCCAAGTTTAGCGGCCGTTGGTTACTTCTCACGCTTCGTAAAATCGTACATCAACGCAGACGGCCTAGTGTTAAATACAACACGTTTTTGTGCAATGACAAAAATAAATGGCTTATTACATGTTTTGGTAAGAAATCAATCATTTTAACGCGAAGCGAGAGGAATCTTTGAGGTATACAAATCCGAGTCAAGTTCGAAGCTTACGTATGCCGTCGTTCCCTTGCATTCAGCAGCTCACTAGCGCAAGACTTCTCTCTACGTATGATTGTTAGAAACTCCATGAGTTTTGAACACACTCTGGGTCGCGGTTGCATGCACACTTGCAGGGTACCCACTACGCCATAAATCATTGTGTAGTACGCAGGCATTCACTCCGCCATCCTTCGTCATTCTTTGGAGAAGTCTCGTACCCGCAGCACACTTGCAACGAACTGTACTATTTTTTGTGCTATGGCTGACTTTAATGAAGAATTATGCAAAAAGATTTTGTAATCCTCACAATACCCTACAATAGGTATGCGTCAAAGTAAATGGGTAAAAAAAACAAGCTTTTGTAAAGGGTTGGAGCATTTGACGACCCACTCGTTGTGTAATTCGCTTTATGTAACACCTGGTTGTTCGTTCGGTGTTCTAAAACGCTTTATTACTCATATTAGTGTACTCATATTAAGCGATTCCTTCCCGACGTCAAGCCTGCTTAAGGTCACTTTGCAAATGAGTTCCAAGTGTCGCCGTGGCTAGTTGTAGATTGCCACTGCGTACTTGGCGCTTTTTTTATTTACTGGAATTTATTTTTTTGTTATTTTGTGCGATAGTGGTTACGGACACCGGTGGCCGCGGACAACTACGGAAGCACGTGAATCATTTTCTGAGGCTATAACAGCTTTCACTGTAAATAGCATTCACAGACTACACAGGAACATTCGATTTGGAACAAAGTGTGCGCAGTCCTGCAAGCATCAGAGAACCAAGCTTTATACAAACCAGATATAAAACATTCCAAGAACACTGCAGCGCCTCTACAGCCACCATAGTTGTCGACTAAAAAAGCAGCACAATTCAAACAGAGCATGATGCAATCCAGGAAAAAAATCACAGCATAACCACGGAGTGAATGATAATGAGTGGGGCGAAGCGTGCGTCAACCCATCCGTGTTTTCCGCCCATCCGCGCGACCATCCGTGCGTCAATCCATGCGTACTTCTGTCTGTTCATGCGTCCATTCATTCCTGTGCCCGTTCGTTGGTGCGTTCTTCGTCAGTACGCCCGCGCGTTCGTCCATTCGTCTTCTAACCTGTCCGTTCATTCGTCCGTCCATCTTGTGAAAACTCCAAGTACCGCCATCTCCCATCCCCTGTGGCACATACTACTACTACTAGTACCTGCTTGCGCGTGAGACACTAAAGTGAAACAATAACTTTGTTTAGAACATTGCTGTTATTTATCAGAACTTTTCTGTTCACCATCATGAGTTCATTATTAGAGGAGAAAATTAAGGTTGATGTTTTATTTTTAAATGTCGTGTCTAGATTTCCGTGCCTGATGCAATAAATTTCTTAATGTATTTCTTTTTGTATTTTCATGATATGGACTCGGTGCATTTTTTTTGAAACTTCGTATGTTAGGTATATGTATACCCTCAGATGACAATGTACTTTTTTTATCGAATAGAAGCTGCGCAGGACCCAGTAGACACCGTCAAAATTTATGACGTCAGGGTGTTTGGTGCGGGAATTGCAAGGTGGCGTTGTTGTCACGCGTTTTCTGGCTTACCAAGTGTCCTAGTGTCGTTTCGCGGTAAGAGTAGTGTTTATTGGACTCTGAAACTGCACTCTACAAATACGCGAAAATTGTTTTTCTCTTTAGTGTTCCTTCAGAAGTGCTCTCGTCCAAATAGCTCTTTCGTTTTCTTCATGATTCTCCATATAACGCGCAATTCTGACACTCGTTCACACACCAACGTGGGGCCGATCTTGGTGTCGGTGAACGCTCACCAGGACACGAGAAGCCCGCAGACACTGCGCAGTGCCCACGCAGCTTCCCGGTGCCCACAGCTGGTGCAGGTGGCACACGAGGCGGCCAGACAACAGGCCGAGACCGGCTTCCCGCGGGCCGTCATACTAAGGTAATATTTTGCCGGTCTCGTAATACTTCTACAGTCTTGTAAAGCTTTTTCTTCTTTTTATTTTTGTATATCGAGTTATTCGAAAAGACATTGCTGAATATTTACTCATAACTTGAGGTTTCCAGTGTGTACAAATAGAATAACTGCACATGTACATGTATAATGATTTTATTTTAGCTTCAAGACATTGCTTCACTGTATCACTGCGTATTTTTGTTGTATATTGTTCTATTTTTTATGCATCATCCATCGTGAATTTTTGTACAATTTAATATTGCCTTGATTTTTTGTATGCAAAAATGTTTATTGTTGTTTTCTTTTTGTTTTCTACCTGCCTGGTCTTTAGTGACTGCAGCATGCTCTAAATAAAATTAACGAATTAGTTCGTGTCAGCATCAACAGAAGGGAATACAATTCTCAATGAAAGAAACAAAGTGCACCGACAAAAAAAAGACGAAAAAAGAATGACGTTTCAGCTCATCTACCATGCTCACAATAGGCCAAACAACTAGTGAAATGGGAAAATCCTTTTTATTTTAAACTTTTATCTCGTTGATATGTATATACAGTCGAATCTCATCAATTCGAACACGCTTAATTCGAACTTCCGGTTAATTCAAACTCACGCTGAGGTCCCGTCATAGCTATGTATATTCCAATGGGTGTAAACGCCCTGTAATACGAATGTCCAAGCACTTGAGATGGTTAATTCTAACATACCGCACTCCGAAAATACTCTAAAAAAACGCCAGGCCTGCGCGGAAGGCACAGCACAGTCAGAGGGAAAGCTATAGAAGAGCAGCCGTTGAGAACCTTTTTGAAACACTCAATGGGTAACTACTGCAAGCACACTTGCTTGATAACCACTAGGTCATTATTAATCAATTTTTATGGGTAGAAGGCCAGCGTTCTCTGTGCTCTTTTTCGTCATTCTTCTGAGAAGCGTGGTATCTCCTAAACGCCTGCAAGTAATTTTGTGCGAATTGTCCATGCAGTGGTTGACGACGATGAGGAGTTATGGCTGAAGTAGATATGTGCCACAGTTATACGAAACAAGAACAAGCTTTCGTGATGATTTGGAGCATTGGACGGCTCACTCGTTACGCTATTCGCATTGTGCGGCGACTGGTTATTCTCTAGCTCTTGTAAAACGCTTTGTATTAACGCGATTGCTTTCCCGACATCCAGCCTGCCTAAGGCAAGTTTGACAACAAGCCACAAGCACCGGTGTAGGTCAATTGTCGAATACTGGGCTGGCACACAGATTCGAGCCCCACTGTGTCATTGGTGCTAGGTTTTTGCGTCTAATTTCGCGCCATGTGGTTACGGACACCGGCGGCGGCAGTGGCGGGCAAATGCGCGTGACCCGAATTGTGATTTCATGACAGCTTTCGCTGTAAAAATGCTTTATAAACACTGAATGGGATGCTACCAGCACACCTTAGGTACCCACAGCGCCATAAATAATCATAAATTTTGTGTATTAGGCCAGCATTCACTATGCTATCTTTCGTCATCATTTGCAGAAGCGTAGTATCCGCTACACACTTGTTGGAAATTTTGTGCATTTTTTATGCAGTGGCTGACGACGATGAAAAAATATGCGTGAAATAAGTGGGTATCCACCACATTTAATAGGTGATAAAGAACAAGTTTTCTAATGTGTTGGAGCATTGAACGACCAACTCGCTATGCAATTTGCATTCTATGACGTCTGGCTGTTCTTTTAATGTTCTAAAACACTTTATTACTCATATTAACGCGATTCCTTTCCCGACATCAAGCGTACCTAAGGCCAGTTTAGAAACGAGTTCCAAGCACTGGCGTGGCTGAGTGTTAGAATACTGGGCTCGCACGCACAGCAGATCCCGTTTCGAATCCTCTTGTGTGATTGGTGTTTTTTGCTGAGTTTATAGCACCAGCTTTGCTCAGTGGTAGAATACTGGCCAGGCACGGAGCGGACCCAGGTTAGAATCTCTTTGTGCCGTTGGTGTCTTTTATTTTCCGAGTTTTTTTTCGTTCGATACTGGTTACGGGCGGCGGCGAACAACTACGGCGATGCACGTGACTGTGTTCTGATCTCATAACAACTTTAGCTGTGAAAAAAAAAGGTACTTAGGGACATCAATTCGCATAAATGTTTACTCAGTTGCCGCACTGTAGAAGCAATCAGTGAGAAGAGGCCGTGAGGAGAACCAGTTACACTCGTACACAGCCATAAGCCCTTGGCGAAGAACAGTGCAGCGTGTGTGCAAACAATTTTTATTAGGGAAAGGGGGAGGGAGTATTCGCCTTTTCGCGCACTTTCTTGAAAAATTCCTGGAAGATAACGATGGTTCGAAAACTTCCAATACTTCATCTGATAATATGTTCTGCTTCGTCATCTGGTCAATGAAATTCCGAGAAGCCTGAATATTTGAGAAGGCCCCATCGGAACTGAACAGGTGTATCACCTTTCTTTTTCAGCTGTTAATTTTACCTCGTTTGCAAATAATTCAGTTTGTTTTTGCTGTACCACTCCTTTGTAGGTGACGTTGGGGGTTGCGGGGGTTTTGACAGCTCCATCAATGAGAGGCACTTTAGTTGAAATCGTTTATTTCCATGACTTGTCAGAGCAGCTCATTGCCATAAAGAGAGACATATCACAACATGAGAAATTTTAGCATCGGGAGCGTAGTGCTTATGCGAATGTCAGAAACTCTAAATCCCATAAATGCAGAGCCGGTGCTACATTACCTTTAAAAAACGAAGCACTTACTTGTATACATACATCGGATGATGTACAGGTGTACGCCTTAAGGAGCTCCGGCTGTAAAATAGTCATGCATTAATAGCAGACACAAACCGTGCCAGAGTCAGGACTCTGATAGTATTTTGACTCGCGAAGATCCACTAATGTCACTGCTAGATGAGTAACAAAGAGTAGATGTCACAAGGCACGCACGAATTAGCGATGAAAAGCTAGAAGGGGAGCATTCTAATCAGTATGTGGGAAGATGGGTCCATATTCAAATGTCTCGGACAATAGCGGCACTTTGCGATGGGTAAAGGCACACTGGAAGTGATAAACAAATGTAGCATAGTTGCTGCAGTTAGTGATCGCAGATCCGAGTCATGTGTTCAAAGTAAACTGAATAGTGACTATCGAGTTCAGCGTATTTCGCATGTACTCTAAAACCGTGAATCGTAGTTTCCTTTATCCCTAGACCGAAAGCAGTATAAAAGCTTCATCCTTTATTTACTATACGCTATGGGGCAGCAATCTTGGGACTTGCAACAAGTGCTCAACATAAATATAGAACGACTTACCTAGTCATGGAAACAAAAAGCTGAAAAACTAAACCGTATTTAAATGGACTGTCAAGCGTACTTAAAGCTACTTGGTGAAAAAAATAACGGCATAACCACGGAGTGAATGATGATGAGTGGGTTGAGTGTAGCGAGTGGCAATTTGGTCGCTTTCTACAAAGCGAAATCGTCATGCGAAGGGCGTCATAGCCGTCGTAGCGTACGCTTCTGGGCACTCTGTCACGGTGAAACCAATCTTTGCAAAAGAAAGTAAAATTGTGAAATGCTTTTGTGGCTTTCTTATGCCACACAAGAGTGCAATAAGTTTGGCATATTCTCATAGAGCTGCTTTTAAAAACTTATTTTCGCCTTTCATGGGGAAGCACGCAATACTTTTCAATCTAGCAACAATGACGCTTTGTCGCCGACAGGCGGTTGCAGCCGTCGCGACGCGACGGTGCGACGGAGCAAGTCTGTCGCTGCCGCTTGTCTCTGTCGCTAGGAAATCGCGTGCATGTGGTTAGGGCTTTATAGTCCGCCAGCCCACGTGCGTGCTTAAGAGTCGCTAAGACGAGTTTCAACGTGCGCGCTCAAGGAAGTGATGGGTACTGACGTAACTTTTTTACCGCGTCCAATCTCTTCCTTTGTTTTTTTTAATACACCCATAGTTACGAAAGAGGAGAGGAAGCGCGCAAAGTGTCCAACAGATTTATGTATCTTCGCTTGTTCCCCAGAGATTAAGCAAATTTGGCAGATTCGAGTAATCGTTTCGTGCGGCGAAAACTGTGGACATTCAACAAATAACAAAAAAGTAGTGCACGACCTCTTTGTGATTTAAGGAGATGTGTGGGTGAGTAAGGAAACAGAAGTGCGTAAAAGTCTCCTCACAAAATGTAGAGCTCCAGCGCTTCCACCCCCTTTCCCATTGCGATGCTATGGCATTTCGCACAACTATGGCAATAACCTTTTGACATTAACCTGCTCTAGAAATAGGCAAATGCCTTGCTCTTTCAGGACATCCAAGGCATAAACGGTTACTTCACTAATGAACATGTAGAGAACGTAGGGCAAGGGGATTAAAAAATATTGAGACCCAATTTACTGCTGTACCAAAAAGTATTTATTCAGCTTGCAATATCTGAATAAATCCACACTTAAGCTACAGGACTGAAACTTGAGAGATAAACAAGAAGCTCAAGAAACATTCGACGACAATGCAGAGCCTGATGGTACGGAGGGCGACACACCTAGCTGCATGGTGTAGCGACATCTTGAAAGTGGTGAAACGCGCGACAAGGAAAGGAAAAAGACGACAGCACAGAGCGCTACTTCCATTATTATTGATTCCCACACTGTATTAAGAGAAATAATAGTTTAGAGTATCGTTCTGCGGGTCGTTTCTATTTGTTATTTTATTCGTGAACTCCCCACTTTCAAAAATCTTTCCATAATTAGACGAGGCCTAGGTAGAGCATTAAAGATGAGTGTTGGACTGGTTTGCGAAGCACCCTTGCACGTTCCACAGCTTGGCAACGAGCAAGATATCGAAAGGCACAGCAGTGCTACAAAGGATCAAATAAGCAAACTGTGCTTATTGTCGATATTGAAATTGAAAACAGCAATAAATTAGAGTCGCCGGTGTCACGTCATACGTAAGTGGACCGCAAGAGCACCAATTGGTAATCTAGACACGCAGGTAAACAATTTTTATGAACGGTAAAAGCCCACTAAAGACGACCCCACAAAGAAGGGAAAAAAGTTATACGTGTGTTCCTCCCCTCATGGGAGGCCTAGGGCCGGCCACCTAAACATGATGGCTTCTTATAATAAAGTTTATTCCTCCTACTCCTGTTCCTTCGTCGTGCGATCGCCTCCACTTTGCTTTTGTAGATGTAGATTCTAGACTTGTGGCTGACACCCACCTTGGGGGATCGGCCAAGAATCAGATAGCTTAACAAGAAAAGTAACACATATGTTTAAAGGGGCCCTGAAACAATTTTTCAAGTAACCATGGAATGAATTCACTGAAAGAGCTTATTGCCTCAAAATTCAACGCCGCGAAAATTTTAAGAATTCGTGTAGTGCGAGTAAAGTTACAAAGGTTAGTCCATGCTTTGATTGCATTCTCTCTTTTTTTGTCCCGATGGAAGCACTGGAAGCTGAAAAGGGAGGATGGCAGGCGCAAATGAAAACATAACGCGCGCTCCGTTACCTGGAGTACTTTTTTTGCTTCGAATAAGCGGTTTTTTTTTCAGTGTGATCGCGCGCGCACGCGTTGACAAGTAGCGGTCTCTCGAGGTGATTTTTGTACCGAGAAAGCACGCCATGTTCAAATTAACCAATGGCTGATAGATGGGTCGTTGACATGTGGTTTTGGGGCTTATAACGTGATTTGTCCAGAGAAAAGAAAACAATCTTTAGCTGACTTCAATAACTTATTGTGAATTCCAGGTTCCGTGCTATGCTATAACTTTTGGCTGGCGCGTTGTCGGGAGCCTCTATTAGCGATCGGCAGCGCTTTCAAAACGTATTCTGAAAATGTTGCAGGGCCGCTTCAAATACTAGCAAAAAAGATTTAAAGGAAAATATTACTTTTTGTGAATTATTCTTGACAAAATATTTGAATGAATTTGTTCCTGCGGAAGGAGCTAAAAATATTGATATCAAAGATTTTTTTCTGTAGCCGACATTGGTTAACCGAGAACCTTTTGGAATTGACGTTATTTAGTGTTATGTCCGGTGTTGTCGTCGGCCCATAGACGTACGCGTTGGTCGCGGTAGTCCTAAAAGCTCAGACAGCCTCGAACGGTTAAAAACAAGGTTATTCCTATTCGGATGGAGGCGGCGGACGAACTGCCGGGGGAAACGAACGGTGGCTCGTTTGCGCCGAGCGGGGGAAGGGGAGGAGGCAACATCTAGAAGCAGTTTCAGCATCCGGTCCTTCGCGGGTTCGGAGGCTCGCCCGTGACACAGGGGTGCTTGGAACGCATCTCCTCCCTCCTTAGATTGTCGCTTGGAAGCGATCTGGGGGCCGCTGTGGGCGCGTGGACGCTCTGGATGTAGGCCAGAATGAGGTTTTGGTCCTGCACCATCACGACCTACACCCCACATCCGCTTATTGCGGACAAACTAATTGGTGAACTGACAGTTCCTTCATCCGTCGGACCGGTGCCCCTGTTCGGGTATCTCCGCGCGGACACCCAGGACTCCTGCTACGGAGTGGTGACAGTGCGCAGCTCTGACTCTGAAGCCGAACTTCGCCAACGCTTCTACTGGCCGGAAGGCGAAATACTGCACATCCGGCGTTTGGGCACCTCCAACAAGGTGCGGCTCACTTTTGCAGGAAAGTTGAAGCCCAGGTACGTCACCTATGACGCCCTGCTGATCCCGGTGCAGCCATACAGAAAAACTGTACCAGCCTGCAACCAGTGCGGCTCAGTTGGGCATCGACCCGACGCTTGCCCTGGCCCTAAACCGGACCTCTGTGGTACCTGTGGCAACACAGTGCCACTCATAGATGGTGCTCGCGCACCTCACGAATGCACGCCGAAGTGTGCTCTATGCGCCGGACCCCACGTCACCGGGGACCGGTGCTGTAAGGAACGTTACAGGGCACCACCACCAAAACCATCCACTCTTCTACCGACGAACCAAACCGGCTCCAAGAAACGCAAACGCCGGCGAACACGGAAGCCAAGCAGGCCGACCACCGGGACTTCACCGCAGGGGGCCCAGCCTCCTTCCACCAAACCTTCTCCTCCACCCCCGCATCTTGGCGCGGGGGCTCCCGGGCCCTCCAAGCGAGGCCCCACCCCGGCCGGACCTCCCGCCGCGAGGTCCACCTCGAGCCAGGGCCCACCTGCCTCCCCTACACCGCACCCGCCGTCACCCGGAATCCAGCCTGCTGCCCAAGGGGATGCCACATGGGCCGCTCGCGCCCGACAAGGATCCGAGGTGAGCGGCTCGGGCGGGGCAGCCTCCCCATCCGGAACCCCCTCGAACCCACCCAAACCTCAAACCTCTTCCGCCCCCACACGGGAACAACTCGAAATTAAACAGCTCCGGGCCCAAGTGGCCTCGTTGACCCGTGCAATGGAGGCACTCGCAAACCGCCCGCCTCCATCTAACTCGACACCTTCCGGGCAGGCGCCGGAAGCGATGGATAGTGCCCCCTCGGAACAAAGGGACACCACGGCACTCCTCGCTCCGATTGAGGTGCGTCTAAATAGCCTCGAGGGCCAGGTGGCCTCCATAGTAACTACTATCGAGGATCGCTTGGCTGCCGCCCTCCAAACCGTATTCGCCAGAATCCCGGACATGATAGTGGCCCAGCTGCCCCAACTCGCTTCCAGCACCCGTCGTCCCACCCCAAAACTTAAGCGGGTCAATAAACCTCACACGCCCCGGCCACTTTCCCAAAGGGCTGAGGCTGACAGGCAGCCTACCATATTGACTGCAACACCAGCAGCAAGCCCCGGATCGAGCGGTGGAGCACCTCTGGATCTCTCTGCTCTCCTGGAGGCTACCCAAAATTCTAATACCCATGATGGCGGGCAACGCCTCTAGATCGCGCCGCGCCCGCGTTAATTCGGACCCTTTCACAATCCTCCAATGGAACTGCCGGGGATTTCGGGCTCGCACTAAGCGGGCTGCTCTCCGGCTCCACTTAGAAACCTATCCCCAATTACCCGCGGTAGTGGCCCTACAGGAACCGGGTGAACACGCCGCCCTTACAAACTATACCGTGTATCAAAGGGACGCGCAAACGGCACTTTGCGTGCATCGAGATTACACCGCCAGTTTGGTGGATCTCGAATGCAACCCAGCTTACTCGTATGCTATGGTGACTCTCCTCCCTCTTAGGAAGCAGGACCCATCCATACACATTCTTAACATCTACAGTTCACCCAAACTGCCCAACATAACATATGCCGACATCTTTAGCAAAGCTCACACGGTGGCAGGCAAAGAACCACTAGTCATAGTAGGCGATTTCAATGCCCCCAGCCCTCTCTGGGGTTATCGTCGGGAGGAACGACGTGGTCGGAAATTGTCGGAACTCATTTCCACCATGGGCCTAACCATCCTGACTGGACCCCACACACCCAACCCGCATTGGAAACTCTGTTACCCGAGACACATGTCCCGATCTCACACTCACCAAAAACATCAAACACGCAGATTGGCTCAATACCGAGGAAACCCTCGGTAGTGACCACTGCATTGTCATTACCACAATCCGGACACACCCCCTTACTCGTCCCCACCACCAAGCGAAACTTCCAGACTGGACCAAATTCCGCTTGGTATACTTCAATCCGACCCCCATAGCTCACCAAGGATACTACACTTGGTCCCAACATCTCGTAAACTCACTCCACAAAATCGAGCAGACGGTTCAACTTTCAGAGGCCACGCCGGCGGTGGACAACCACCTCCTGCATCTCTGGGAGGCTCGGCACAGCCTAGTGCGCCGATGGCGCCGACAGAAACACAACCGACAGCTCAAAATCCGCATAGCGGCTCTCACCCTAGAGGCCGACGAGTACGCGGCCCAGCTCGCCGACTCAAACTGGGTAGAGCGCTGCAACACTGCCGCCACACAGATGTCGAGCCGCAACACCTGGCGTCTCTTTAGGGCTCTCATCGACCCTAGCCAAACACGCACAGAAACACAGAAACACCTTCAGCGCGCGCTACACGCCTATGCGGGTGACGCGGAAAAATTGGCACAGGCTCTCAGAGACAAATATCTCTGTAGCCAACAGGACCCCATCGGACCGGCGTATTCATATGCAGGCACGGAAAACGCCGAGTTGGATCGTTGCTTTCAGCTCCACCATCTGAAGGCGGCCCTGTCCAAAATGAAACGAGGCACAGCGCCAGGTCGGGATCGAGTGACGGTTCGGCTTCTAGCCAACCTCCCTGACTCGGCGTACATTCACCTCCTCGACTACTTCAATCAAATCTGGGAGGGGCATGAACCCCTACCGCTCGATTGGAAAACGGCCTTAGTAACTTTCATCCCTAAATCAGGCAAATCTGTAAACATCGACAATCTCAGACCAATTTCCCTAACCTCATGCGTAGGGAAACTTATGGAAGCCATGGTCCGGGACAGGCTCTCTGAATACTTAGAGGCCCGACACACTTTTGCAGACACTATGTACGGCTTCCGCCCACATCGCTCTGCTCAGGACATCCTCCTGCAACTCCATCGTGACATTGTCGAACCGGTCGAACATCCCAGTGACGACAAGGTAGTCCTCGCCTTAGATCTCAAGGGAGCTTTCGATAACGTTACCCATGACATCATCCTTACCAACCTATCACAAACAAACTGTGGGCATAATGCTTTTAGGTACGTCCGCCAATTCCTCATAGAACGGCAGACATACCTGCGTATTCAAGACAAGGAACATGGACCGTACCCCCTCGGTACGCGCGGAACACCACAGGGAGCAGTCCTCTCTCCTCTTCTGTTCAATCTTGCCATGGCTCACCTTCCCTCATTGCTAAACGATGTCCCAGGCGTGCAGCACGCTCTGTACGCCGACAACATCACGCTATGGGCAACTCAGGGTTCCCTTGGTAGCATCGAGACATGCCTGCAACATGCCGCGTCGATAGTTGACAGTTACGCCCGCGGCTGCGGTCTCGAATGCTCACCCACCAAATCGGAATACGTGCATCTTCGCCCCAAACCGAACGACACGACACAAATTGAACTCACCTTGTGTAACAGGGCCATTCCGGAACGCGACGAAATCAGAGTCCTCGGACTCTTCATACACAAACACCGCAAAATTGACACCACTCTGCGCAAACTACGCACTGTGGGGGATCAGGTGGGCCGCATGATCCGCCGGGTGTCGAACAAGCGAGGAGGCCTCAAGAGCCGTGCTGCTCTGCGCCTCGCCAACGCTTTCGTGACCAGCCGGATCCTTTATTCGACACCTTACCTGCGTCTGCGTAAATGCGACGAGAATACACTAGACTGTATACTCCGCAAAATTTACAAACGTGCCCTAGACCTCCCCATCTCAACGTCGAACCAACGTCTCGCAGACCTGGGCATGACAAACACGTACGGGGAACTTAAAGAGGCTCATCTCAAAAACCAGTACCTGCGCCTTAGTAGGTCTCAGGATGGGAACAACCTCCTACACCGCCTCCACATTTCCAACACCCACAAGGTGGAAGAGCGTACCGCGATCCCCGAGGATTGGCGTGGTGCACTGATCATTCCGCCTCTGCCCCAAAACATGACAAATGGGACTCACGATGGGCGGCGTACAGCGCGGGCTACAGCCCTACAGCAACGGTACGGCTCACGCCCGGGAGTCTTCTACACGGACGCATCCGGCCCCCACCACGGCGGGTGGTACACGGCCGCTGTGGTTCACCAAAACGTACCTATTCAAGGGCTCACCTTTCGAGCACCGGACATCACACACGCGGAGGAGGTCGCCATAGCCCTCGCCGCAGCGGACCCCGCATCTCGGATAATTATTACCGATTCGCGGAGGGCGTGCCAAAATCTCACACGGGGTTGCATCAATGATCGCGCCGCCGAAATCCTTAAGCGATGCTATTATCTAGATCGCCCAAATCCACGCACCGTCATCTGGACTCCTGCTCATACGGGGCTAGTTGGAAACGAGGCTGCAGATGCCTCGGCCCGCGCGCTTAATTACCGGGACCCGCCTCGCCCTCCATCGCCTGATGTTCCAGAACCCACTCCGGCTACCTCTTTCAGAGAAATCACCGCTATGTACAAATCGAACAGGCTCCGCTTCCCACCCCCAGCATCGGGCCTGCCCAAGAAGGACGAGCGCTGGCTCCTCCGTCTCTATACCAATACAGTATTGTGCCCGGCGATACTCAAACATTTCAATCCGGCATTCTCTGGGGAATGCCCGCACTGTGACCATCCATTCGCGGATCCTTTCCATATGGTGTGGGCATGCCCCTCAAATCCGGCGGTCCCGCCACTTCCTTCCCCTTCCCTCCCTACCCGAGAGAGCTGGGAGGCTGCCCTGCTCGGTTGCTCGACCCTAGAGGACCAGCGTGCCCTAGTGGCCCGAGCGCGTGCTGCAGCAGAAGCCACAGGGGTCCCGGACTAGGGACTCCTCCTAGATTTTGTAAGGGGCCGGCCCTTAAAGCCGTCCCCAACTCTCTCCTGTCAACTGAATAAAGTTTACTACCTACCTACCTGGACGCTCTGGACGCACTAGGAAGAGAAGCTTCCGCTCGCTGAGTGTCGTTTCTCTTGTGTTCAGGGCCGGCGGGCGGCGGCGCCGATTCATCTGGTGCGAGATGCCAGGCTAAGTGGCACGAAGCTACCGTCAAGGTGGCTGCTTGAATGGGAGGTTCCTTTGTTGTTGTATTTGTTTCGTTTGTAACGCCAGAAAAACCAGCTGTGCGCGCACCATTTCGTTTGGGCTCTGTGCGCCTTCATTCTCCTTCTTTCCACCTCCCTTCACCCTCTCCTGATATATAACCACGCGGCGGACAATAAACGCCGTCGTTGACTGCCCGACCATCGCCCTTGCTGCTTCGCTGCGCGCGCTTGTGTTACTACAGTGGCGACGAGCCCGGAAACCGCCCATGCTGCCGTGAAAGTTGAAGCCGACGGCCTTCCGCGACAAGTACCGGCGACCATGACCAGCCTCCACCTCCAGGTTTTCGACGACACAAGAGATAAGTGGAAACTATACCTTGTTCGGGCTGAAGCGTATTTTGAAGCAAATGCTATTACTGACTCCAAAAGGCTGAGAGCACTTCTGGTGGCAGCACTCAGCACGCAGACTGTGCAAGTGCTAGCGGGGCTAATTGCACCTCGGACGCCGAATTCCCTTACTTACGCAGAAGTGGTCGCAGCATTAAATGACTACTATGATCCCAAGCGTCACGATATTGCAGAAAGCTACAAGTTTTTTACCCGTTGCCAACAAGAAGGGGAGTCGGTGCACGCATTCCTAGTCGAAATACGGCGCATAGCAGACATTTGCAACTTCGGACGTGCGCTGAACCGGATGTTGAGGGACAGGATTGTTTGCGGCGTACGCTCAACTAACTTGCGCAAGCAGTTACTGGCACATAAAGATTTAACCCTCGAGGAGGCTGAAACAATGTCCATTGCAGCCGAGGCAACCGACAGCGATGCAAAAGATATGAGTGCAGAGCCGCCGACTGTGCTAAAAATGCAAGCCCATCATCGCTCGCACTCTCGAGGTAATCGCACACTAGGCGCGTCGCATGACTGCGGCCGATGTGGAAGCACGAAGCACGACGATATCGCCTGCCGCTGGGTTAACGCACGCTGCTATCACTGTGGGCGGCGCGGTCATTTGGCAAAAAAGGCTACAGTGCTCCAACTGATGCAAAGGTGGGAAGGCGGGCAGCGAGTGTAAAGGCAGTGACAGTTGAAAGCGCGTCTAGCAACGACGACATGGATAGCGCACACGTTTGGACGTTGATTTCGGGAAGAGAAGATGGTTTGGAACCACCCATACGCCGCACGTTTCGATGGGGCAACGTAAACCTTGCCATGGAAGTGGATACTGGTTCCCCGGTGTGCGTCGTATCGCGCCAAGTGTACGATCGACACCACGCACAGTGGCCGCGCTTACAGCCACCACGAATCAAGCTGTCATGTTACGCGGGACAGCTTCCGGTGTTGGGGGAACTCGAACTCCCAGTAAAGTATAAAATTGTATCTGTGCCTTACCCGCTCATCATGCTTGACTGTGCAGGACCCAGCCTATGTGGCCGCGATCTCATTGCTTTGCTTAGCAAGACGGGCGTTCCCATTGGAGACCTGACTGCGCCGGACCCTACAGCAAGCGCCGAGCCAAGCGACCCTATGCTGAACCGACGGCTCGGCGAGTTCGAGGATGTTTTCTCAACAGACCTTGGACTAATCAAAGGTCCACCAGCCAGCCTAAAACTCAAGGAGACAGCGACACCAAAATTCTGTAAGCCCAGATCTCTTCCTTACGCCCTCCGCGATAAGGTCTCTCGTGAAATTGATCGGCTGGGGTCACTTAGTGTTCTATCGCCCGTGCAACATGTAGAATGGGCTGCACCTATTGTGGTCGTTTTGAAAAAGGACGGTAGCGTGAGGATATGCGGTGATTTTAAGGTTACCCTTAACCCGGCATGTGAGGTGGAGCATTACCCTCTTCCGGTGATAGAGGACATGTTCGCAAGCTTAAACGAAGGCGAATATTTCAGCATCTTGAATTTAAAAGATGCATACAATCAAGTGCCCCTTGACGAAACGTCCAGCGGGCTGTGTGTCATTAACACGCACCGAGGGCTTTTCCGGTATAACAGACTTCCGTTTGGAATAGCTTCCGCACCGGCCATTTTTCAAAGAAAGATGGATGCAGTACTCGGCGGGCTGCCGGGTGTTCAAGCCTACCTTGACGACGTGCTAGTGTCAGAAGGCAAGAGTGATAACGGAGAGCAGCTCAAGAGAGTGTTGCAGCGGTTCCGAGAGCATGGCGTTAAACTTGGGGTAGACAAATGCAAGCTTTGGCAAGCTTCTGTGACTTACCTTGGCCATCGTATAGATCGGCAAGGCCTCCACCCCATTGAAAAGAACGTAGACGCCATCATGCAAGCCCCGCGCCCGCGTAACGTTAGCAAATTGCGCTCGTTCCTTGGCATGCTCACGTTCTACGCACGTTTCCTGCCTAACATGTCGACTGTACTCAGCCCCTTGTATCAGCTCATGGAAAAACGGGCCCGTTGGGAATGGCGGGAACCGCAGCAGTCAGCGTTCGAGAAAGCGAAAGAAATGTTGAAGAATGCGCAGCTTCTCGTTCATTTTGATCCCAACAGGGAACTGAAGCTAGAATGTGATGCTTCCCCGTATGGTGTGCGTGCTGTTCTGTTTCACTCGGTGGGAAATGAGCACAGACCAATCGGTTTTCGCTCCAGAACGTTAACAAAAGCAGAGCGCAACTACTCTCAGCTGGAGCGAGAAGCCTTGGCACTGATTTTTGGTGTTTCTCGTTTTCGTGACTACCTCCTAGGTCGGCAATTTACCCTGGTAACCGACCATCAGCCACTGCTGGGACTGCTTAAGCCTGACCACCAAACGCCGCCGATGGCCGCCGCGCGCTTTCAACGGTGAGCACTGTTCCTAGGAGGCTACCAGTACAAGCTACAGTACGTTCCGGGGAAACAACTACTGACAGCAGATGCCCTCAGCAGACTACCAGCCCCGGCGGCAGTGAAACCAGTGGCCGAAGGGGAGCCTCCCGAGTACGTCCTGTCATTGGAGGCCCTGGACGAAGGTATAGTGACGACGCACGAGTTGCAGGAGCTCACTGCCAAGGACTCTTTGTTAGCCCGTGTCGCGTAATACATCTTGCATGGCTGGCCTAGAACAACAAGTGGAATGGTGCCAGACTTGCTGCCCTTTTTTCATCGCAAAATGGAGCTGTGGTGCTATAATCACCATCATCATATCTTGATCACCGCGCCGCGCTTCTCGTGAAGCTGATGCTAGCTCGAGCGGCGCGAGGATTAGAACGAGCTTCTCGCCTGGCGGTTTGGACGTGGCAGCCGCCACCGCTTCGCTTCGGCAATCGCCCTGGATAATAAATTGGCGCCACAGAGCTGTCGATGGCTCACCGGCTAATCTATTGGGGCAACAGAGTTGTCATACCACGGAAGGCGCAGGAAAGGATGTTGCAGCTGCTACATGAAACACACCAAGGCTCCTCGTCAATGAAAGCGGTGGCACGGTCACTGTTTTGCTGACCAGGGATGGACAGGGAGATTCAGGATTTGTCGGCGCAGTGTGTAAGCTGTGTAGAAAACCTGCCCATGCCTGCGGCAGCACCACCGGTGAGTTGGCAGAAAACGGCCGAGAGGTGGTCCCGGATCCACATCGATTTTGCGAACCCATTAGCCGGAATGTTGATACTTGTGGTGGTAGATGCTCACACGAAGTGGATTGAAGCAATACCTATGATGCATGCGTACACAGCGGGTACTATTCGCTGCTTACGAAGTCTGTTTTGTCGGTTCGGAGTGCCACGCACAGTCGTGTCCGATAATGGCACGCAATTTATGAGCCAGGAGTTCGCCACGTTTGTAGCAAGAAACAATATTGTGCACTTGCGTACAGCACCTTTCCATCCTCAGTCGAGTGGAGCAGCGGAAAGAGCAGTGCAAACCCTTAAGGATGGCTTGCGGAAAATGCAAGATGGCCCACTAGAAGATAACATCATGCGCCTGCTATTCCATTACAGGAGGCCCCCGCAAAAGGAAGGAAAGTCCCCCTCGGAGTTGCTTCTCGGTTACCAGCTGCGGTCCCGTCTTGACACCTGCCTGCCGCTCAGGGATGAGAACTGGTCGTCGGGTGCTGACGATTGGACCATCTCGCCAGGAAGCAGCGTCTACGTGCGCAACTATGGTGCCGGCAAAAGACGGACGCCTGGACGCGTAAAAGCTGCGTCGTGGGCGAGAATGATAGCAGTGGACACACCAAGAGGGTTAGTGCAGCGTCATATCGACCAAGTCCGCTGCCACCGCGAATCGACGCCGGAGTCTGCAACTGCGGGGACGGCTGGAGGCGCGGACGCTGAAGCTGAACCTGCCAGCGTGACTACTCCTGTCCCGTCTCCTGCGTTGCAACACACGTCCAGGCGGAAGGAGCAAGAGCGAAGTCCAGAGCTACCGGCAGCGGTTGGTCGGAGTGAGTTTTCCCCACCAGCTGCTACGGAAACTCCAGTCACTACGGATGAACACTCGCTTGAGGTGGTCCCGCATCAGCCAACGCTGAGGCGATCGACAAGAGTTAGAAACCCGGTACAACGGTACCACTTTCAAGAGGAAAGAAATGTTGTATTTGTTTCGTTTGTAACGCCAGCAAAACCAGCTGCGCGCGCACCAATTCGTTTGGGCCCTGTGCGCCTTCATTCTCCCTCTTTCCCCCTCCCTTCACCCTCTCCTAATATATAACCACGCTGCGGACAATAAACGCCGTCGTTGACTGCCCGACCATTGTCCTTGCTGCTTCGCTGCGCACGCCTGTGTTACTACACTTGTCAAATTACCTCAATGGCGTAGCTGATTAAGGTGGCGGCGTGTGGCCTTTCTACCAATGTCGACGAGCCATGACCGCAAACCTATGCGTTTGAGTGCCGTCGCTTCAACCCAGCCGGGCTTTCTGTGGAACTTGCGGGCGTATATGCGCTGTCCACTTTCGATTCTCCTGCTATGTGGGAGCTTTTCTTCCTCCGACGGTGCTTTCGCTGAGGGCTCCGGGACAATTGCTGTCAGCTGGGTTCTCATTTCTCGTCCGAACATCAATTTCGCTCGCATTTGATCAGGAGTGCTTTGAACAGTGTTGTGCTGTCTGAAGAGAAAGCGCGCGATGCGGCGTTGCATTGTCCCAGTCTGGTCTTTAGTAAGGGCGCGCTTTAGCTCAGCCACGTAGAGCTCGGCTTGTCCGTTCGTAGCCGGGTGGTAAGGAGCTGATGTAACAGACGAGACGCCGTTGTCGCTGTAAAATTTGAGAATCTCCGTGGACACAAACGGAGTGCCGTTGTCCGAGACCACCTTGCGCGGTAGCCCAAACGTTGCAAACAACGATCGCAGAGTGTCGATAACTGCTGCCGATGTCGATGTAGCCATTTGTTTTCCCTCCAGCCACTTGGTGTATGCGTCTACAACCACCAGGAAGGAACACCCTTCGATAGGTCCAGCAAAATCAATGTGCAGGATGTGCCAAGGCGTGTCTGGTCTTTCCCATTCAGGAATAGGGGCTCTTGGCGGGCTTCTGTGGTTGCCTTGGCAAGGCTGGCAATCGTGAACTGTTAATTCTATTGCATGGTCGATACCAGGCGCCCACATATAACTTCTGGCGCACTTTTTCATGGCAACAATGCCTCGTTGACCTGCGTGGACAAGCGAAATGGCCTGTTCGCGAAGTGCCGCTGGAATTACAACTCTTGATCCCAAGGTGACGCAACCGCGATGAGTGCTTAACTCCGCAGCTCGCTTGCGGTAAGCGTTGAAGTGTTCACCCTTTAGCTTCTGTACGTTGCCTTCTTGTATAGCTGCGTAGAATTCCTTCAGGACAGTGCACTCCTGCGTTGATGCTGCTATCGTGTCAGCGGTTAGCAGAGGGTTCGGCAGCGCCTCGAACATGAGTATATCACCCGGCGGGGGTGGTTCATCTATTGTGGTGTCTAGCGGCAGGCGGCTTAGGGTGGTTCATCTATTGTGGTGTCTAGCGGCAGGCGACTTAGTGCGTCGGTGTTCTGGTGTTTCTTTCCAGTGCGATGTACGAGTTTGTAATCGTACGCCAACATCTTGATGCACCATCGTGTCATTCGCGGTGACAATGTCTGTGGCATTGGCTTCTGTGGACCCATAATACCTAATAAAGGCCGTTGATCTGTTATGAAAGTCACTTTCCTGCCGGTAATGTACTGCCGAAAGTGATCTGTTGCGTAGATGATGGCAAGTCCCTCTTTATCTAGCTGGGAATAATTCCTCTCTGCCTGCGATAGGGTGCGCGAAGCAAAAGCGATCGGGGCTTCCCGTCCCTGGTCGTCAACTTGGGAGAGGACTGCTCCCACTCCGTATGGTGATGCGTCACAGGCTAGCAGTAGGGGTCTCCTTTCGTCGTAGTGTCGCAGAACAGTAGACTTGCGAAGTAGTTGCTTAAGGGCAACAAATGATTCTTGGTGGCGTGGCGACCAAGTCCATGGAACTTCTTTCTGCAGGATCTGATATAGATCGTTGGCCACTGTAGCTCGATGTTCTAAGAACCGGTCGTAGAACGTCAATAGCCCCAAAAACGACTGCAGTTCTTGCTTGTTAGTAGGCGCTCGTGCTTCGGTGATTGCACGCACTTTGTCTTCAGTGGGATGGATACCCTGCGCGTCAATTTGATGTCTAAGAAACTTCACTTCAGGCACTGCAGAAACACGTTTTTCTTTACTGATGCGCAAATTAGCATTTGCTAGCCTTTCCAAAATGAGCTCCAAGCGTTCTGTGTGCTCTTCATTGGAGGCGCCACCGACAATAACATCGTCCAAGTAGACGCAAACACCTGGGATCCCACTGAGTGTAGACTCCATAAATTTCTGGAAGATTGCTGGCGCTGCAGATATTCCGAATGGTAGCCTTTTAACTTTGTAAAGACACTTAATAGTGTTTATTGTGAGCAGTTCAGACGTTGATTCACTCACCTTCAGCTGCTGGTAGGCTTGTGTCAAGTCCAAGGCGCTGAAGATTTTTCCACCACGAAGCGCGCTAAAAACCTCTTCCGGTGTCGGCAGTGGGTAGGAAGATGCTTTTGTCGCCAGGTTGACAGTGCGCCGGTAGTCTCCGCAGAGGCGTAGGGTACCGTTCTTCTTTCGGACGACAACGAGTGCTGTCGCCCATTCCGAATGTTGCGCCAGTTCGATGATCCCTTGTTCCTGCAGTCGGTCAAGCTCATTCTCGACTGACGTTCGTAGGGCGAAAGGTACCGGCCTAGCTTTCAAAAATTTCGGCGTCGAATCCTCCCGCGGCTCCAGTGTGAATGGAAGTCCGTTGTTCCCTGGTATTTCTTCGGAGAAAACCGCTTTGTACTTATCTTGAAGCTGCTCCACTGACGGATAACTGAGTGTGTGGTGAATTTCGCCAATTACCACTCTAAGGGGGGTAAACCGATTTCGTCCTAAAAGGCTTGATCCAGAACCGTGGACGACTAGCAAGGGGAACTGATGGGTCTGCCCGTTGTAGTACACGTCTACATTGGCACAGCCCAGCAGTGGAAGGGAATGTCCGGATCACGTTCTCAGCTGCGTGTCGTCTTGCTGGAGAGCTGGCGCGTTGTAACGCCAAGTAGCGCGAAAAGTGTCCTCGCTGATGAGCGTACATGCTGCTCCGGAATCCACCTCAAACCTGATAGGGCGCTGGTGTACCATAATTTCAGTTGTAATCTTCGGTCTCGTTTCGAGATTCACAACGGCGTTTAAGTCATATAGTGCCGATGACGTTAGTGATGTTCGGCTTGTATCTTGCGTCTGGCCCTTCTGTGCGTCGACATTGTTGTTCCGTTGCACTGAAGTCTTCGGTCTGAGCTGTTTGCGCTTCGAGATGCATGCCCTTTCCTTGTGTCCCAGTTTTTGGCAAAAATTGCAGGTCGCTGTCTTGTATCGACATACCTGGGGATCGTGCATGTCGTCGCATCGCCAACAGCGCTGTGTCTTTCTGCTTGATTTCGCCTTAGACGTGGAATGACCTGACTGCTGACTGGTGTGATGCACCGGCTCGACGTTCCGTCGAATATCCCTCGGCTGGTGACCAGCGCTCTACGCTCGTTGGGCGATGTCGTAGGCTTTGGAGAAAGTAAGACCCGTCTCCGCGAACAGGCGTTGTTGTAGGCCTGCGTCACGCAGTCCGCACACAAAACGGTCACGTAACATAACATCCAAGGGGAGCATAGTGGTGTTAGCAGGTGTGGCAGTCGATCCTCCCTCCTGCGCAGTAGCTGCAACTGTCGCGGTCAACGTCCCGAAATTGCAGTCAGCAGCGAGCTTTTTGAGAGCCGCTACGTATTCGGCCACTTTTTCGCCTTCCAGTTGGTCTCGCCGTTGGAAGCGGGTTCGACAGTATACCTCCGATGGCCTTGGGTCATAGTGCTCTTGTAGCGCTGCTACGATGTCGTCGTAGTCAACGGCTGCTGGAGTGCGTGGCTGAATCAGGGCACAAACTGTGTCGTATGTCTGCTCCTCACACAGCGTTAGCAGGTTGGCCCTCTTCATTGCTGCATCAGTGATGTTGTTAGCCTCGAAGTAAAATTGCAGGCGTCCAAACCACGATGACCATGATGAGCCGTTGAATTCGGGTAGCCGATTTGGGAGCCCGTGCGTAGCCACGGCTTGTAGCTTGTCAATACCGTTGCGTAGCGTTGGTCCAAATCCACTTCCTCGTTGCCACTGTTATGTCCGGTGTTGTCGTCGGCCCATAGACGTACGCGTTGGCCGCGGTAGTCCAAAAAGCTCAGACAGCCTCGAGCGGTTAAAAACAAGTTGATTCCTATTCGGATGGAGGCGGCGGCCGAACTGCTGGGGGAAACGAACGGTGGCTCGTTTGGGCCGAGCGGGGAAAGGGGAGGAGGCAACATCTGGAAACAGTTTCAGCATCCGGTCCTTCGCGGGTTCGGATGCTCGCTTGTGGCGCAGGGGTGCTTGAAACACAACATTTAGTAAAAATGTTTGACTGTACAATAAATTCTTGTACGGCCTCGCTTATTTTCCAGAGTATGTGCACGTAAGGAGAGTAAATTTGACGTTGTCAAAGCTAGTACAAGGACTCGTAAAGGTATTTCTAGTGAAACTTTTCTGAATGATGAAAACTTTCTACGAGAGATCAAAAAGTGTTTCACAATTTCCTCTTCTCCACAAGAAGAACAGAGCGGGGAAGCAGTCAAGCCTGCTCTAAACAAATAAAAATTTATTGGAGCAATACCACAGTGCAATCGAGTGATTTGAAACTTCCAGGTATTGGCCGTGACATGAGGAAGTTCTCCAAGGTGTCATTAAATGATTGAAATGCGGGGAATTTTTAAATGATGGTGTAGAGTATTTTCGCATCTTAATTTGCCTCCGAAATCTAAACGCTACTATAAAGGTTGCTGTAGGGGTAATATTGAAAGCTGGTCTGTCTAACACCGCTTTCCCTAGTGCATCGCCAGCTTCATTTAGAGTTATGCCTCATTGCCCCGGAACTCATAGTAATCGCACCTGAGTTGATGCAGTATTAAGGAGTTGAATTCGCTTAATGCTTTCGAATCAACGGATGCCGTGAGTGCACTGTAGACCGACAAGGAGGCCGTTATTATTACGGCAAAATTAATTGATGTTGGCAGTTTTCTAAGGGTCAGTACTACAACTGAAAATTCTACAATAATGATAGGCGGGAAATTTGAAATTCACAGGGAGGAGGACCAGTATAGAACAGGGCAGACTGTACTGATGCCATCCTTTTCATCTTTCTGTGAAGCATCTGTCACAATGATGACCTCTGCTTGTATTCCTAGCAGGCAGTCCAGTAAAGTAGCTCTTAACATATTATTCGGTAGGTGTTTAGCACTATTATAAAAATTTCTTCAAAGTAATCTGGAGAGAACTTGTCGAGCTACAAACTGGAAGAACCTCCCTAATTTTTGCGGACAGTGGCTCGAGAAGAGACTGTACAAACTTTACTTGAGGTGTGTAAAATCTAGGCCAATGGCAACAAAAAAATAAACTGGGTTGCTCAATGAAAATTGCGTCTTTGCACCTTAGCGGAGATTCATATGTCCTTGCGTGCGTTTGTACAGCTAATATTCTGAATCTGGTCAGGAGTGAGGTAATTCTAGCTTCCATATAAATAAAACGTAATTCGCTACAAACTTAGGTAGCCCTAAGCACACACGCAGTGCCTCATTCTCCAGAAAAACAAGAGGACGTAGCTTATAGGTAGGTGCCCCGGAGTATAAGACACATCCAAATTCTAGAATCGGCCTCACATACATGCGGTATATTGATAATAACGCGGCTCTGCGCATTCCTGATACCCTGTTGCTTATCCTCCGTAATAACCCGACTGCCCGGACACGCTTTGCAGCAATATATTCGATATATTTTCGCCATACTGAATAGCTGTCGTATATCACTCCTAGATATTTGATGATTTCCAGTTGTGGAATGGTATTCATTTTGTATGAGAGAGATACGTGTACTGTGTCTTGTATGGAAAATACTTCTAATTCACACTTGTTCATGTTTACTCACGACTAGAGTAATGAAGGAGATGCTTAGATGCATATAAAAAGCTGCGGAGGAGGGCATTGAGAAATGTGTGGCGATAAAGTCCCTTCGCGCAGGATAGAACGAACTGCAAATATTAAGCTCAGCTGTATCTAATGGGGGTCTCCACAGTTCACTGGACATACGATAGGCTCACTACAGTTTATATACGCGCGTACGAGTTGGAGCTGAGCATGGGTCACTTTCCCGAGCCCGGCCCCGCTGATTGCATCGAAGGGCCGACGCACTAAAGAGAAGTTTAGTCTGTGCGGCCCACCGATATTCGCAAAATACTTGCGTACGTGTAGAGGAACGCTGGGAATGAATGGCGCTCGAGAGCTTCCGGAGAACACGACCGTGGCACTGAAACCAGTTTCCTTCTCCCTTAAATACATTAAGTGCCTGTCGTGCACCCTGCAGCTTGCTAGCTACAAATATACGGATTTATTTGCTCAAGATTCATCAGATGAAGCTTCGACAGTAAATTATTTGTTTAGTTTTGACGCCGTTTTTGATAGACTTTATGAAGTAACCCGTGCTATAGACTTGGCGAATCTCACTGAATCTCGAAGACCATAAATTGAGTGTTTGTTCGTCATTTTCTGTCAATCGCAGATGGTGCCGCTCAACGTGATTGCAGCTACCGGACACGCGTTCGCCTTACCGGAATGCCGAACAGACTAAAAAGCTCTAAACACGATAGTGCGACCCCGGCCCATCTGACATAATGACCGTTCGTGGTGGAGACATAATATTGTTTTCACATAGTGTTATACTTTAAGGACATGTCAAACTGAAATGAAAGCAAATGACACACAACAGGCACTTTACGCGCAGATTACTAATTGTTAGAGAAGTAAAATATATAATTCAGCTTGGTTGTAATGCGACGCTTTGACATCACATATCCATGCTGCCAAACTGAAGTTTCATTTACCGCTCGCACTGGTATCCGTATTCGCCAATATATTTTTGGCAAGCATAGCATGCTTGAAATATTTACACTTCTCGTTCTTCCAGAACTTTACTACACTGAAGCAGAAGAGGAGAATGACTTAATGGCTAGATAATCACAAAGCTTGTTTGATTCTTTCCGGAAAGCAATTCCTGCACATCTGTTTTTATGTCTTTTTTTGGGTTTCGCACCTGGCCCGATAAAAATTGTTGCCCAAGCCAGGCCCAGTTAAAGAAAACGTTGGCCTGCCCGAGCCCTTCGGTTTAGCTAACCAGAGCACCTGTATACCGTATACCGTAAGTAACGAAACCGTCCTTGTTCCGGACAGCACAGCCAAACCATCCACCATCGTTCTTACAGCGAGCATGCAGCACGTGCAGGAAGGCGCTCAACAGAAGCGAGGCACACGGCCCCATCAACACAAGAAAATTAAGGCTACAAAAAGAATTGTGAAGCTTCGCTCTCTGTTTTGCCATGCATAATCCACTAAAGACCTTTTTTGAAGTACATGACGAACATATTTACTTACTTAAACCAGAAAGCTGCCATTCTGGCAAGTGCACATATGTACAGACAGGTGAGATACAAGCCAATAGCGACAGCATATTTTTGGCAACGTGAAAATTTACTGGACAATCAACTCGCCGCAATACACACCGTGAATCTTCGCTCATAAGCGAGTGAAGATAACGTTTCTATTTTAACTGAAATAACCATGACATATAACAATATTTAATGAACGAGGCAATCTACGCATGCAGCATTCCTTTTGAAGGGTTTTATTGAATACTCGAGCCATGTCGTAAACATGCACCCGCGGAAATTTCTAATTATCTGCGCTTGATGACTGGGAAAGGACCGTCATAGCGAGGCTGAAGAGCACGGCGAGACGCATTGACACGAACAAAAACGTGCGAAAATGTCTGTAGGTTTGCCGGCAGAAAAACTTCGTTTTTAGTGTGAGCTGAAATTGGTGATGGAAGCACTCTGAAACGCGGGTTCGAAAACACAGCGCGGTTTAATAATTCATCTCCGCCATTGTTCCAACCCCTTCTCCATTTTACTCAGCAGACTACCAACTACTAGCTTATGTCTAAGTGTGTCATGCCAGAAGAAGAAGAAAAGTATGCCACAGAGAGGCTTGTTAATTTGTTTTATATATTCTGGTTTATCGTATTCTTCTACAATTTTTTCACGTTTTTTTTTCCAAGGAACATTATTATTGTTTCTAATTTCTCTTTATTTATTTTTTTAGCAAGCGTTATAAAAATTATCTATCATGAGGTACAGTGTGGCCAATCCCCCATGTGGGTATGAGCCAAAATCTCCTAGGAGACAAGACAAGACAAGACAAGGCCCCCCCTGCAGACAAGTGGCCGTGGGCACTCGAAGAAAAAAAAATGATCAGACGGAGCTTGTCAGAATGGGTGCCGGCTTGATCCTTCCAATGCTGACTGTGTCTTCATGCCCATTACACAGGATTGTAAAATGATGTTCAGAACTCTTGATGACTGGGAAAGGACCGTCATAGCGAGGCTGAAGAGCATGGCGAGACGCATCGACACGAACAAAAACGTGTGAAGATGTCTGTAGGTTTGCCGGCCGAAAAACGTCGTTTTTAGTGTGAGCTGATACTGGTGATGGAAGCACTCTGAAACGCGGTTTCGAAAACACAGCGCGGTTCGTTAATTCATCTCCGCCATTGTTCCAACTCCTTCTTCTTTTTCCTCAGCAGACTACCAACTACTAGCTTATGTCTCAAGTGTGCCATGCCAGAAAAAGAAGAAAAGTATGCCACAGATAGGCCCCCCTGCAGACAAGTAGCCTTGGGCACTTGAAAAAAAAGTTATCAGACGGAGCTTGTCAGAATGGGTGCCGGCTTGATCCTTTTAATGCTGACAATGGTGGAGATGCTTTATTAAACCACGCAGAAACAGTTGCTTGTACCTTTCTTGCTACTTGGATTAGCCATTTTGGTGTACCATCAACGGTGACTACTTACCGAGACAGACAGTTTGAGTCAGCACTTTTCACCTCTGTCACACCTCTACTGGGTTGTGCGCGTATTCGCACAACTGCGTATCATCCATCATCAAATGGCTTAGTGGAGAGATTCCACCGTCATCTAAAAGCAGTAGTCGCCTCGCATCGTGCTTCACGGCCTGCGTTCAACACTTCCGCCAGAACTTGCCTGCTCTGTAGCCGCGATGGTTTATGGCTGCACACTCCGCTTGTCTGGTGACCTCGTCAGCCCCGTTACTACGCAGAGTGTTTCGGATCCATCTTCTTTCGTCCAGCCTTCCGGTAAGGCGAACGCGTGTCCGGCAGTTGCAATCACGTCGAGCGGCACCATCTGCGATTGATAGTGACTCCACCGTCATCGAAAAGCAGCATTCGCCTCACAGCCTCACGCCGAAGATTGGGTATCACACCTCCCCATCGTGCTTCTCGGCCTGCGTTGAGCACTTCGGCTAGAACTTGCCTGCTCTGTAGCCGAGATGGTTTATGGCTGCACACTCCATTTGCTGGTGACCTCGTCAGCCCCGTTACTACGCAGAGTGTTTCGGATCCTTCTTCTTTCGTCCAGCATTCCGGTAAGGCGAACGCGCGTCCGGTAGCTGCAATCACGTCGAGTGGCACCATCTGCGACTGATAGTGACTCTACCGTCATCTAAAAGCAGCACTCGCCTTGCAGCCTCATGCCGAAGTTTGGGTATTACACCTCCCCATCGTGCTTCTCGGCCTGCGTTCAACACTTCGGCCAGAACTTGCCTGCTCTGTAGCCGAGATGTTTTATCGCTGCACACTCCGTTTGTTGGTTACCTCGGCAGCCCCATTACTACGCAGAGTGTTTCGGATTTATGTTCTTTCTTCCAGCATTCCGGTAAGGCGAACGCGTGTCCGGTAGCTGCAATCATGTCAAGCGGCACTATCTGCGATTGATAGAACACGACTAACAAACACTCCATTTATGTTGTTCGAGATTTAGTTAGATTCCCTAAGCCTATAGCATGGGTTACTTCATAAAGTCTATCAAAACGGCGTGAAAACTGAACAAATAATTTACTGTTGAAGCTTCAGCTGATGAATCACGCGCAAATAAATTCGTCAATACGTAGCTAGCAAGCTACAGGGTGCACGACGGGCACTTAATGTATTTTAGGGAGAAGGAAACTGCTTTCAGTGCCGCAGCCATGTTTTTCGGAAGCTCTCGAGCGCCGTTCATGCCTAGTATTCCTCTACACGTGACGACACTGCGTAGTGAGTATTTCTTTACGTGTATTGAAAGGTACACTAGGTGGCCTGAAGCAGCTTCAATGTCTGACATCACGGCAGAAACAGTTGCTCGTACCTTTCTTGCTACCTGGATCAGCCGTTTCAGTCTACCATCAACGGTGACTACTGATCGAGGAAGACAGTTTGATCCAGCGCTTTTCACCTCTGTGACATCTCTACTGCGTTGTGCGCGTATTCGCACAACTGCGTATCATCCAGCATCAAAAGGCTTAGTGGAGAGACTCCACCATCTAAAAGCAGCACTCGCCTCGCAGCCTCACGCCGAAGATAGGGTATCACACCTCCCCATCGTGCTTCACGGCCTGCGTTCAACACTTCGGCCAGAACTTGCCTGCTCTGTAGCCGAGATGGTTTATGGCTGCACACCCCGTTTACCTGGTGACCTCATCATCCCCGTTACTTCGCAGAGTGTTTCGGATCCATCTTCTTTTGTTCAGCGTCTGCGGATCTTCATGCAAAACTTGCGCCCATCACCAACTTCACCTCACACCAAGAACGACGTTTTTCTGCCGGCAAACCTACAGACACCTTCACTCGTTTTTGTTCGTGTCGATGCGTCTCGCCATGCTCTTCAGCCTCGCTATGACTGTCCTTTGCCAGTCATCAAGCGTTCTGAACATCATTTTACAACCCTGCGTAATGGACATGAAGACACACTCAGCATTGATAGGATCAAGCCGGCACCTATTATGACAAGCTCTGTCTGATCATTTTTTTTCTTCAAATGCCCACGGCCGATTGTCTGCAGGGGTGGCCTATCTGTGGCATACTTTTCTTCTTCTCTGGCACGACACACTTAGGAAATAAGCTAGTAGTGGGTAGTCTGCTGAGGAAAAAGAAGAAGGAGTTGGAACAATGGCAGAGATACATAAATAAACCGTGCTGTTGTTTTCGGAACCGCGTTTCAGAGTGCTATACAAGACATATAACAATATTTGATGAACAAGGCAATCTGCGCGTGCAGCATTCCTTCTGAAGGGTTTTATTGCATACTCGAGCCATGTCGAAAATATGCACCCGCGGAATCTCTAATTATCTGTTATTTTAAGAATGCTGCGACAGGTACCACGTATAAAAAATCACTTACCTCTCAAAAATGTTGTACGATGTGGTAAAGAGGTGACGACGGTAGTCCAAAGATGAACGTGTCTAGCCGCTTGTCGGTTCGGGCTAGTTCGTTGAAAAACGCGCAACGAACAAGTGCTGGCGAAGACAAGAGCTAATGCTCTTTTCCGGACACCGCAGACAACTGCTGTTGTGTACTTGATGTGCTAGCGGACTCAACTGATCGATGCAATTCGCGACTGCTTTCTCCGTGTTCAAATAAGCTCTTATCGACTGAGGCGTCTCCCTATTGGCCGATTTCAGTACTGTCACGGTGTATGTGCAGGTGGCAATGTCTTAGCACGAATTCTAACCTCTCATGTGGACAAGCAAAACAGCTATTCTTCCCATTCATGTGCCCCCAACTGCCTGCCCTTCTTTGGTAGAGACATTCCTTCGATCATTTGGCTACGGGACCGGTTTCCTGTTAGCGCCTTTGAGGTTATCAACTACTATTTTTTGACAAAGCGCCTCAGCTACGACTTCAAGGACTGAAGGCTTTGTGTAAGAACTGTTGGGTGAACAAAATATTTTGTGAGCGGAGAAACGCCCTCTTCTTTTGAAAGTGTCTGATTATCAACACTTCCTGTATGTCAGCCACATTAGCCATGGAGCGTGGGTGGCAGTGAAAGGTAAAAAAAGGTGAAGTTCTTCAGGGGAACCACTTGCTTTGGAAGTAGGGACTAGTTCTAGAGGAACAATAAAATGAACATAACTATCATTTGATTGTGTAGCACGTTGTTACAATGAAACCCATGCAGGCACCTGAGTAAGCAAAATGTCGGTAGTGTTATATTCATTCGACCATAGCTCAACCGTCTTTTTCACTGAAGTGCCCCGCAAATTTTTTCCATATGTAGTGTGGATTCATGTGCACCGTAGTGGCCCTCCTCGGGTACCAGCTGGTCTGGTTGAGACGCTGCGTGAACTTCTACTGCTTGTTGGACAGATAAGTGGGGTTTAACGTCCCAAAACCACCATACGAATATGAGAGACGCCGTAGGGGAGAATCCGGAAATTTAGACCACCTGACGTTCTTTAACGTGCACCCAAATCTGAGCACATCGGCCTACAACATTTCCGCCTCCATCGGAAATCCAGCCGCCGCAGCCAGGATTGGATCCCGCAACGCGCGGTTCAGCAGCCGAGTATCTTGGCCACTGTACCACCTCGGCGGGGCGCATGAACTTCTACTGAAACGTGTGGTGCGAGAATATGTGACATCCGATTACTCCCTCCAGGTACCCCCTCGTGTTCTTTTGCGATCACGTTACGTTGGCGCTGCTGGTGAACAGATAGATGAACGCGGGGGAGCACAAAAGAAAATGGGGACGAAATGAAGGCGTGTCTTCTCCTTCACTGATCCTCTTTAATGAGATAATATGTCATGGTGGCCGCCATGTTTCAGTAACGAGATCTGAGAACCTGTCTATGAAATCACGAGAACAGTATTTATTAACCTACATTACTGCCCAAAGCTATAGCAACTTTCCGGATAAGTTACACTGTCGCGAAAGCCGTTCTTCTAGCAATGCCATCTTCAATGGTATAGCACAAGTGCATAATTTTAGTACATTTACAGATGACAAAAATAAAACAAAAAAGTAACAATAATACATGTACAATTGGTGCATGCTTATTTTAACATTGCAGCGAAGGTAATGGAGGCGCGACCTCCACACATTCGCGTTGCACCGCGAATCTTATGGCAGTTTGCAGCAGGTTCCAGTTTTGCTCGCTTGCATCAATAACCCGTTTAAAATAATATACATAGCAACATGCGAACGGGAGACAAATTCCGTTGGTTCAGTGCATAATAAATGTCACAATATGGCTATATACTTTTTGAGAACTAAGCAGCCTGCTTACAACCTTACACTGACCCACTGTACTCTGTTTCATGAGTCCCGTGCAGCAGCAAGGCTACGTGGTCTGTGAGCGCCGATGCTTGCGATCTAGTGCGGATGTTCAGAACCCATTGGCAGTCCTCATGGCCTCTACAAACAATTTCGGCCTAAGACTTTAACGTAGGTCTGCTCTGCATTTGGGAAATGTCACCTGCCTGGCGATTTTGGCCCAATTTTCGCAGAAGATAATTTTTGTAGCTCATTGTTACAGAAGAAATACTTCTAGTTTGTTCGTGTTACAACATGTAAATGGCAGTAAGAATAACGGAAGTATACCTCATGTACATCAGGTTTTCATTTCTAAAGCACAAACTGTTGGTAAGTCTATTGCCTTAAATGTTACATGCAGTTGGCACAGCCAAAGCCTCCACAGCACGGCGGAGGAACTGGCCTTGGGTCCAGAAAATATGGGAAATATGGCTGTACTGCCAGAACAAGTTGTCGCCTACCTCCAATTCGTCCCGCGCCCTTCGTTCACTCTGTAGCTTGTGGGCTCCGAACTGATGCTTCCATCCGCTTCAGATTCATGTCGTTTGGCTTCGACAACACAGTATTTGGAACAATTCAGCGCCTCTTTTGAAAGCCACTTTCAAATAATAAGTTTTGTAAGCTTGGTGAGTGGCGAAGATTGCTTTGTCAATATCGGAGGTCGTACACTGTGCGTTTGTAAGTTTTGTTTACTCATCGATAGGTGGCGCAATTTTTGCAGGCACCAGCTTGAGGAGGCAATAGTTGGTTCCCATATGCATTTTTTTTCGAATGCCTCGGCAGCAATCAACAAAATCTGCTGTACGACTTCGACCTCGGTGCGTTGTAGAGTCCTGCACAGAGTCTGCATGTTAAAGGAAGGAAATTCCTACACTGCAAAAGCTCAGCACTCGCCGCTTGAGAGGAGTCTGACTGATACGTTCATTTGCGCTCGCCCTGATGATTGGTAGAGAATGACTACAACTTCCACAGTGCTGCAAGGAACTACTGAAACTTAGTATGCATGACGAACGCCATGTTCATTTGAAAAACAGGTGGTCGGAAAAAGTGGTGGTGTCTAAGGAACGGAAACAAAAAGATAGCATTTCTTCAAAATGAAAGAATGACTGTATTTTACCTACTACTTTCCGGAACTGTTCAAGTCTGATAATAAGCAAAGCAGTATTTATTTTAGCATGTAGTGGGCATGCGCTTCGGATCTGTAGCATAATGCTGTCAAAAAAAGTTGTCGCCAAGGGTATTTCGTATGCGGTTCCGACTTGATGAGTGTGGCTGCATACATCCACGTACTCAACCAAGGTTGTTTCTCGACGGGTGACACCACGAAAGTGAGAGTGGTGCCATCTGCAGAAGCATGACCAGTGTGTATGATTCCATTGTCATCAATGGTTGGAGATTTTGAAGAGATGTGCATGTCATCACATTTTCATGACAACTCCTAAAACACAGATGATGCGTTCAGAAAACGCCAAATATGGAATCATCCTAGATGAAGGCGAGCCCCTATTTCTGTACCCTGCTCTGTTTCTGTCTGAACTCGCTTGCCGTGGGGAAGTATAGGTTTATAATAGCTCATCTATCAGCATATCTATCATTTTTGCAGCGGAAAAAAGAAGTGTTACTGAAATGTTAAGGTATGGATTAAAAGAAAGAAAACATGTCACACTCAAAAAGGTAAACTAACTTGATAGTGTGCAATTCGCTTATAGGCGTTCACTGCGCTGTTGACGAAATAAAGCCAAAATAAAATAATACGCCACTAGCGACAATTCAAGGCAGAACAGGCTTGTCGGAAAGTCCTTATTTTTGATAAAGGCGTGGCATACGTGACAAGTACCATTTTATGGCAAAAAGCCAAATTCTTAAAGAGCGTGCATGTGCACGCTCCTACAGAAACGCGTCAACCTTTTCTTTGTCCATACGACGATATGGGCCGACCTGAATACGAAAAACAGTATTTCTTTTTGGGAAAAGACTATGACTACCATTAGACCTTTTTTTGGGGTAAATTGGGTGTTTTTTGCACTTTTTTGTATTATTCTTGGAATAGCAAATATTTACATTATTATGGTGAAGCAACGACTCAGGGAGTACGAACAGAACGAGGGAAGTCACCCTGGTGTTCAAGAAAGATGAATTAGGTCTAGCGCTTTACAAACAAGAATGAATGAGGACCAGACGGGACGGCAGCTGCCTCTATATTCATTCATCCTTGTGTTCATTGTGGTGCTTCTAAGATGAATTCGAACATAATTCCAATATTTCTTTTCTGTGAAACGTTACCTCAAAAATGTGGACTAGGAAGACGAAAAATTCACCTTGCGCGCTTTTCAAAATAATGTGCGCCCCCATGCGCGTGCCCTAAAAACTTGTAAGTTAGCTTTCCCGCAGGAATATTTTCTAACCAAAACACTCGTTCCCAGGCTGCTTTTCTAGCTCCAAGAACTTTATTCTCTCCACATTCCACTAAAGGTGAGGGAGAACCACAAATGGTTTGCGAAGCACACTGGGAGGAATCTCATGCCTCATTGTGTATTTCCCTCGTGCAATAGCAGGACAGGAAAAATGAAACAAAAGAGAAACATGTGCTAATGGTGCATGGAAAATATAGCTTGAGAGTTATTTTGTGATCGAGGCTATCTGTGTGAAAAAAAACTTGCTTGCGCATGCGCTGTCTGTAGACAGTCGTCCTAGGGTTTTTCAATTAAAAAGAACAATAAAAAATAGGCGTTATGCGTCTTCAAATAGCGTGGTATTGTTTTTAGCTGTAGATAGTGTGTCAAAATATTTTTTATCTCCAAAGCACAGCAATAAATATTGCCTAACAAGTGTTTCACGTTTACATACTGACTCCAGAGAAAAAAAGTTCAATACAAGACTCGCAGCCTTTATCCGAAAATAACAAAATTTTCAATTTACGGTAACAGAACGATGCTTGTTGTTTTTTAGTGTTTGTTTAAATTGCGCGAAATTCATAAACACCACCCAATTGCCGCCTAATTCGCGTCCCTTTTAGTGCCCAGCCTAATTTGAAAGTTGTGTGAAATAGCAAAGGCTTTTCACGCGCGCAGGTTGCGTGAACAAGCTATCGGTGACTATGATGAACGTTAATGGCGAAACAGATATATATATATATATATATATATATATATATATATATATATATATATATATATATATATATATATATATATTGTGAGAATTCATTGTACGTCATCTTCCTCATCTATCAATAACCATCATCAGTCTTCGGCCCGTTCCTCTTCATCATCGGCGCCATCTTGTTGTTGCTTCAACAAAGCGTCAGCTGCACCGTTGTATTTCAAGTGGTGGAAGGTGCTTCCCGATCTCTTCGACCTCTCTCCATCTAAAGCCAGCTCCTGGAACTCCGTTCGGGACGTCGCTTGCGCCAGCAGAGCACCATGGCCCAAGAGCAAGCCGAACCGAACCACCCGCCGGCGCAACCACCAGCCGCCAACCCTAGCCCGGTCAACAACCCCCCTCGGGAGCCTCCATCTTCTCCGGTCTGCCTGGCAAAGATGTCGAAGACTGGTTCGACAACTATGACCGCGTAGGTGTCTACAACAACTGGAACGAGGCATCGAAATTAGCACGCATCCAGTTTTACATCTCTCAGGTTGCCAAGACGTTGTTCCTGAATCATGAGAGCGACATCCACGATTGGTCTTCCTTCAAAGACCAGCTCCGACGTATTTTCGGTACACCGACGGTCCGTTCACAAGTTGCTCGCAAGAAACTGGCAGAAGGCGTTCAACATTGCGGTGAGTCCTACACTTCCTATATTGAGGATGTGCTTGCACTTTGCCGCCGTATCGACGACACCATGCCAGAAGGTGATCGTGTACGGCACCTTCTGAAGGGTATCGGACCTACTGCTTTCAACGCCCTCGTCGCACACAACCCTTCGATGGTCTCCGACGTCGTCTCGGTATGCCAGCGGCTTGGTATCTCGCAGTTAATCCGCCTACGACCCGACTTCTCTGAGAACCCCCTGACAAACAGTATGGAGCTCCGATCCATCATTCGAGCCATAATTCGTGAGGAATTGCAAGCCTACACTTTACCTCCTTCTAACAACGTTCCCGCTCAACCCGCCTCTAGCGATCTGCGTGGAATTATTAGGGAAGAAATGTCAGCGTTTCAAAGCACCCACCGTGCTCCACCATGCCCCCAACCCGCTTCGTATGCACAGATCGCTGCAATGCAACCCTCGCCGTCGCAAGTACCACCACCTGTACCTGATCACGAACATCTCGCACCTCTAGTCGCCCGTCCACCGAACCCTACCTACCATTCTTCCTGGTGGACCCCAAGTCCTATTTGCTACTACTGTGGAATTCGAGGACACATTTCCCGGGTCTGTCGACGTCGGCAGCAAGATGAACGTCGTGGTTATGCCGCTTTTGAACGAGGCGACACAAGTGCTCGAGGTTACTACCGTTATGCCGACAGTCCTTCCAACCACCGATCACCGTCTCCTGTGCGCATTTCCAACACGACCAACAATACACGTGCATCCCGACCACGCTCCCCTTCGCCACTCCGACGCTCTGTTTCACCACTTCGGCCTGTCTCTCAACTGGCTGCCCAGCGATCAGAAAACTAAACAGTGCAGTTTTTTGAGGGAAAACTGCATCGCAGCGAAATGACCCAAGTCCTCCTGAAGGACCGTCAAACATGTTATTGGTAACTGTGGAAGGTGTGCGGGTGTTGGCTTTGGTGGACACGGGAGCAACAATTTCAGTTATGCGTGCCGACTTGTGTTCTCTATTGCGGAAAGTGAAGACACCCTACCTTAGATCATCTTTGATTGGGGCCAATGGAGCAATAATTAGACCATCGGCCCAATGTACAGCGCGTGTCTTTATTGATGGTATTCTTCATCACATCACCTTCGCTGTCTTAATTTCATGTGCTCATGAACTAATTTTAGTTTGGGACTTTCTCTCATCAGCATCTGCATTAATTTTTTGCCGTCAACGTGTAGTCGAAATGACCGAGACCGATCACTGCAGCGAACGCGTCGACGAAAAACCATTGCGTTTCTTCACAGCTTCCTAATCCATACTGCTCCCGGGTCAAGAGCAACTCATCACCATCACTTCTCCGAATATTGCCAATGGTGACGTCCTTATCACCCCTTCCAGCAGCTGTCTAGCTCGCGCAGTTGTAGTCCCCTCCAGCCTGGTGCGGTTCAAAGACAGTGCAGCGATAATCCTTGGTCTGAACCCTACCCCAGAGCCCGTACTCCTACCCCAAGGTTCTGCAGTGTCATGTTACGTGGATACCCAACCGGTATCTTTGGTCTCTCTTGACGCCTTGGCAGCTCAGCCACGACAGGCTCAGTCTGTTACTTCCTCCTCCTTTGCTCCCGGGATAAATCCTGACCTTTCTGCTTCTCAGCGTGAGGCGTTGCTGAATTCACTCAGGAAACACCAGGCTTCCTTCGACGCCAATGCTTCGGCACTAGGACAGACCACAGTTGCGCATCATCGCATCGACACTGAAGGTCAGACTGTTGTACGCCGTAGTCCCTACCGAGTCTCCTTGGCCGAGAGCAAAATCATCGAGGAGAACGTGACCGATATGCTAAACAGAAACATCATACGACCCTCTACCAGTTCTTGGTCATCACCCGTTGTGTTAGTACAAAAGAAGGATGGATCGGTACGATTTTGTGTTGATTACCACGCGCTCAACAAGATTACCCGAAAGGATGTATATTCGATGCCCCGTATAGATGAAGCACTTGACTCATTGCAAGGCGCCCAATACTTCTCCTCCCTTGACCTTCGGTCCGGGTATAGGCAAATAACAATGGACAAAGCAGACAAAGAAGAGACCGCCTTTTCTACGCCGGACGGTCTTTACGAGTTTAACGTAATGCCATTTGGTCTATGTAATGCTCCAGCCATATTTGAAAGGATGATCGACACTGTCCTTCGTGGCCTCAAGTAGAAAACTTGTCTATGCTACCTCGATGATATCGTCGTGTTTTCTTCCACTTTTGATGATCATCTGCAATGCCTAGATCAAGTGCTCACATGTCTCTCCAACGCTGGACTTCAACTAAACACAAGGAAGTGCCATTTTGGCAACACAGCTATAAAAGTTCTAGGACATCTCGTTACTAAAGATGACATCCAGCCCGATCCGGACAAAATTTCCACAGTCCTCAACTTTCCGCGACCCTTTCGTTCCAAAGAACTACGCAGTTTCCATGGACTCGCATCGTACTTTCACCGCTTAATTCGCAACTTTGCCACTATTGCCGCTCCTCTCCACAAGCTCCTTGCTAGTACCGATTCCTTCGATTGGAATAATCAATGCGAAGCCTCATTTCAAGAACTCAAGCAGGCACTCACATCTCCACCGGTGCTTTGTTATTTCGATGACAAAGCACCTACGATATTACACACTGACGCGATTGGACAAGGAATCGGCGCCGTACTCCTCCAGCGCGACCATGCCTTTCGCGAGAAAGTTGTCGCGTATGCAAGCCGCACTCTGACCTCTGCAGAGAAGAGGTACTCAATAACCGAACAAGAGTGCTTGGCTGTTGTCTGGTCCATCCAAAAATTTCGTCCGTACCTACATGGTCGACATTTTACTGTTGTGACAGACCACCATGCTCTTTGCTGGTTGTCCACAATCAAAAACTTGTCCGGACGACTTGGCCGCTGGATTCTCCGATTACAATCTTATGAATTTGACGTCATCTACAAGACTGGAAGACAACATCAAGATGCCGACGCTTTGTCACGATGCGCTTTGCCGCAGCTTTCGGTGCACGTCACATCCCCTTGTCAAATTGGCTATACGGAGGACGCCTCGTCGATATCATCCATTTCTTCCCTACCTTCATTCACCCGTCCGTCAGCACTTACTACTCACCAGCGAGCCGATTCTTATTGCACTGACATCAATGGTCGGCTTACCGGTGCTTCGTCTTCCCCTAATGCCAGGCTCCAGAAACAACACCGACTATTCAAGTTGGAGGACGATGTGCTATATCGATACATTTTCTACCCGGAAGGCCACCGATGGGTTCCCGTCGTACCACGCGCACTACGCACTGAAGCTCTGCGCGCTTCCCACGACGACCCGACGTCAGGACACTTGGGTTTCTACAAAACATACGAGCGCATCCGCAGTCGAGTCTTCTGGCCAGGTCTTTCTACGACAGTAGGTAAATATATTGCCTCGTGCTCACTTTGCCAACACCGCAAGCGGCCCACTACTGCTCCAGTCGGGACCCTACAATCACTTCCTTGTCCATCAGAGCCGTTCTCTGTCGTCGGAATTGACCTCTTCGGGCCCCTCCCAACTTCATCAGACGGCAAGAGGTGGATCGTCACCGCGGTTGATCACTTGACCCGGTACGCTGAGACGGCCTCAATCACTTCAGGAAGTGCTTCGGAAGTAGCAACTTTCTTCTTGAATGCTATTTATCTACGTCATGGAGCCCCTCGTGTCCTTTTGAGCGACCGGGGAAAGGCATTTCTTTCAAGCACGCTCAGTGAAGTTCTTCAAGCATCAAAAACAGTTCATAAAACAACATCTAGCTATCACCCGCAAACCAATGGCTTAAGGGAAAGATTTCATCGCACGCTGTGTGACATGCTGTCCATGTATATCCGACCAGACCATCGCAATTGGGATGCCATACTACCCTTTGTCACGTATGCATAAAATACGTCAGTTCAACGAACCGCCGGCTATTCTCCATTTTTCCTAGTATACGGACGCCAACCGACATCACCACTCGACGTTTCATTCTTTTCTGGCCCCGTCAACTCTTCACTATTCGTTTGCGACCAATTTCTGTCCCGCGTTGCTCGATGCCGTCGTCTTGCCCGTGTAAACACCGAAGCTAGCCAAGAAGATCGCAAACATCGTTACGATGCCACTCACCGCATCGTTCTCTACCGCCCTGGCGACAATGTACTTCTGTGGACTCCTGCACAAATGCCTGACTTATGCGAAAAGTTTGAGTCACGCTATCTTGGCCCTTACAAAGTTATCGAACAGACCTCACCGGTGAACTACCGTGTCACACCTGTTCATGTCCCCACTGACCAACGCTACCGCGGGACAGAGATTGTGCACGTTTCGCGTCTCAAGCGCTATTGTATGCGTTACACAGCGTAATTCGCGGCCAGGCTGGCCGCTTCCGTCGACGAGGGAAATTAGTGTGAGAATTCATTGCACGTCATCTTCCTCATATATCAATAACCATCATCAGTCTTCGGCCCATTCCTCTTCATCCTCGGCGCCATCTTGTTGTTGCTTCAATAAAGCGTCAGCTGCACCATGGTATTTCAATATATATATATATATATATATATATATATATATATATATGGGCTAAGGGCGCCATGCAATTCCTCGCCCTGTTATAGTGTGATTGAATCTCAAAGCACACACAATTTATATATATATGTATATATATATATATATATATATATTGTGTGCTTCGAGGTTCAATCACACTTTAACAGGGCGATGAATGGAGCCCTTAGCCCAATTTCCGTGTCCAATATGCGACGCGGAACCCCGTTATCTTGCTATCACGCCTCTTCGTCTAATTATGCTTTGGCGGTTAATATCTACAAATACCACAATTGTTTAAATAAATTTATCATGGATGTTAGTTGTCGGGACGGAGGTGTACGAAGCGTTAACGAGGATACATCTACATTGAACAGAGCTATCGCGGCCAAACTCCGAAACAAACAATCGGCAAGCTCTCCTTTATCAATGTACAGTAAGCATTTAAATACCCCTGTAAAGGCGTGTTTTACTTTCGTATTACATGCCGATTTCTCTGACGGAGGAATCAACCATGTTTTATTTTTTCGGGAAACGATTGTTGATATAATATTTCATAAGCATCACACTTTTTTGTATATATGCAGGCAAGCGTGTAATATAATTCGTCTTAATTGCTAATAGCCTGAATACTTCATCTGGAGCGTGCAAGTATTATTAATATTCATATAGTTATATTACTTCTGTGACCTTTTTATCAACTTCTCAACCTGTTTCTTTAAAAACTTATAATTTCTGGTGTTAGGGGGGTAATACATTGATTATATTCATTGTATTTGAATCAAAATTTCTTGAAGGGCCCCAGGCACCTGCTTAAATGCACCAATACAAAAGGTGTATATGAAATTTTTCTTCGAAAGAGCAAAGTGTTGGTGATTATAACGTTAAATTATCCCTCGTTGCTTCGTTTTGAAATAGTAGTTAGCTGTATATTGAACTGAGTTTATTGCCCAACAAGGTTGCGAGGAAAACATGCGAAAAACCTGCACTGAGCAGTTTATAGATAACGTTGAGCGAATATCTGTGTAAACAGTCTCTGTCATGCACACACCACCAGCTTGTAACGCGAGGCAACAAATGACACTAAAATGACTCATCGTGTAATGACCACTTATGCACGGCCTCGTGAAAAATACGAGCATAAACTATTTTTGATACGGCATATTGCTTGCCATTGTTCTTCGGCATGTCGATTTTTCTGTGTCACAAATTCGCCTGCTTGTTGTATGACGTCACGAAGCCTGAGAGAGTCTTCATCTAAATGTAATTGAACTAGGCTAGCTGCCAATCACACAATAAGCGGCTACATATAGCAGCTGGCGAGATGAATTATGAGTTTGATAAAATACGTCCACAAGCAACATAACGGTGCTTAGTAGTTTGTGAGCGTATACATCTCTGTGAGCTCATACTTGCTGATGACAGGGGAATCGAGAAAAATAAGCAGGGCTGCATGTGTTGTTACGACCGTCATTATTATTGAAGTTTTTAGGCCTTTGTGAACGGGACGAAAATACTTCGACGCATTCCAAGCTAGGGTGTGCCGTCAAGACGGGTTTATTTCCTCTCGACAAAACCTGAACAAGGGGTTCGGGACTGGTTCAAGCAAAGAAAACGCACGAGCCAAGAGAGGCCATTGTGAGCTCGACTCAAGAAAAGCCATTGTGTTTGCTGGGAGAAAGGCTTTCGAGGCAGACAAGGAGGCAGCTGGGCCATTTTCGAGATCACCGAGGATCTGGAAATCTCGGAACCAGCATGGTATTTGCAGTTCAGGCTGAAAGCTAAAGCCAAACTGTTTGTGGCTGCATCTTGTGAGGAGAAGTGGAGCCCCGGATATGCGCAGCTAAGCCTGTCCTGTGATTCCATGAACTGTCCTGTGTATTCCTTCTAGCAAACAACCAGGAATGGAATGTGGGTTTGAAGAAAAGGAAAAGGAACTATCTGCTGTAGCCCTTGCGGGAGCCCACCTCGATGACGAGGGATAAGTCGACCACTCCTCCTTCCCCCTTTCTCCATAAGATCGGCTGAATGGGGTGACATATTTCGACAATATGCTGGCACACCACTACATTGTCCTACCCAAACACTGAAGGAAGTTTGACACGTGTACTAGCAGCCGGTTTTTTTTGGAACGTCACCCAAGTGCCAGAAGAATCTTGGTAACCAATATCATCGGACGTGCGCGAAACTTGGTGACGTGTGCGAAAACATCGGTGCAGTGCGTTTGTGACCATATTTGGGCATCGTGTAGACTGTGCCCTCTCCGCATGCATTGTGTGGTGTCTTCCCTCTCCTTCGTGGGCGTAGCACCTAGACCATGGAACGCCCTATTGGCGGAAGCCGCGGACAATGCACCCAGTGTTGGCAACGAGGCGCTATATAAGCCGAAGACTTTCGTGTACTTAAGGTTCTACAGTTCAATAGCTCTGATGCACAGTTCTTCACTTCTACTTGATCACTTCACTTGATCACTTGATCACCTCTTTTTGAATTCTCAGTTACTAACCATGTAAATAAATTGTTGTCGTTTTTACGAGCGCCTCATCTGGCTTGTACGACAATGGGTCCGAAGATGGGCGCCCGCTACTAAACTGAGGCCCGCGGGACCCGGAGTCACAACAACTGGATGGCAGCGGTGGGATAGCGTCAAGCCAGGTCACAACCACTGGATGGCAGTGGTGGGATAGCGTCAACCCAGGTTGCAACCACTGGATGGCAGCGGTGGGATAGCGTCAGCCCAGGGCACAACCACTGGTTCAGCGGAGAGATGGCGTCAACCCAGGTAGCAACGACTCGACGACAGCAGTCAGATGCTATGACCCTATCGACTTCGAGAGGCAATTGGACGACAACGATCGGATGCTCCAAGCTCATCGACTTGAGAGGCAGCCGAACATCACTTCTGGGATGACACGAAGTTATCGACTGCGAGAGGCAACGGGAAGGCACTGCTGAGATGCACGACGCTGGAGGCACGACTGCGAGCCGGGTGAGTGCCGACGTTTTCTGTTGAACTTTACCAGGTCTTTACTAATGTGTGAGCAAAAGCTGGTAGGGAGCATAGCTTTTTTGGTCATTGTGAAACTTGCGTCGAGCGGATAATTGTGAGATAGCTTGTGTAAGCTATAGTCTGTGGGTGACGGCAAGGTTAACAGTGACAGAGCTATTTTAGTCATCAGGTTAACAAATAACTTATGTCAGGCAGATAATTGTGAGATAGCTTTTTAAGCTATAGTCTTTGGGTGATGGCAAGGTTAATGGTGACAGGGCTGTTTTAGTCATATGGTTAGCAGATAACTTGCATCGGGCAGATAATTGTGAGATAGCTTATTTAAGCTATAGTCTGTTGGTGACGGCAAGATTAACAGTGACAGAACAGTATTCCGTGTAAGAGCTTAACGAAGCTTTTGCAGACTAAGTTAAGAGGTAACTTGAGGCAAGGCAAAAAGCTAGAGCTGTCGTTGTTGTCAGGGTTAATTAGCTGCAAGACAGAAATCATTTGTGGAACAGAGTATGGTACCGGAAGCAGTCATACATATGAAAGCCCTGCAAAAACCAATGTTGCCAGCGATCGCAAGGGAGATGAACCTGGATGTGTTGAACTCCCTAACAAGAACAAGACTGATCGAGCGGATCGTCGGGACAGAGCTGGACGATGAGGAACTGTCAGGCTATGTCATGGACATTGTGGAAGCAAATGCAAAAGCCCAGAGAAAAGAGAAAGCAGTCATGAGTCTTAAAGCCCTGCAAAAACCTATGTTGCTAGCGATCGCAAGGGAGATGAACATAGATGTGTCGGACTCTCCAACAAGAACAGGACTGATCGAGCGGATCGTCGGGACAGGGTTGGACGATGAGGAACTCTCAGGCTATGTCATGGACATTGAGGAAGAAAGGGCAGAAGCGCAGAGAAAAGAGGCAAAGGCAGAAGCCGAAAGGATACGTACACACGAGGCTACGATGCAGGCCTTGTCTAAGAGAATAGAAAAGGCGAATAATCGTATTCGGGAACTGCATCAGGATCCTCGTCCGTCGTGTGTATGTGAAGTATGTGTAGAGCCCAAAAGTTGCAATGTAGTGGCGAGTACGGTGCAGCGTGAAGTCACCGAGAAAGGCGCTGTTTGCGAGGTATCAACCAAGAAATGTACACGTCTTTATGAATGCGACATGCAAAGTGACCCTTCGGCGGAGACATAAGAGCAACAGGTCGTTGTTAGTGAAATTGCGCGTTGGGAAGGTACGCGACTCTCCGATGGTGCGAAAGTGGTGAATGTAGAGAGCAGGATGGTGGCTGGTAATCAAACTGTAGAAAGTCCAAAAGGTGTTCCATGTGAGACCGAGTCTGGTTCCAGTCGCCCCGATGAGGTCCTTGAACAGATTGGTGAGCTGGAGACCATGCTCGAGCCTCAACAGGGGAATTACTTTTCGGACGTTGAAAGAGAGGACGACAGAGGTAGTCCGAAATGTAGCGAAGACGAAATGCTACTGAAACCCAACAGTACTGCCAGTGAGGGCGAGCTACTGTTGAAAGCATTTCCTACAGATAGAGTGGGAAATGTTTCAGAGGGTGAGAAGGTACATTGCCAGGCTGTCGTAGGTGTACAAACAGGCACAAGTTCGGTGGAGGATCGTTTCGAGGAAAAGTCTAGTCCCAACAGCATGAACAGAGATTGTGTGTTGTTAGAGACATGCCTCGTGAAGCGGCACGTAAGCGATCAGCTGGACGGTGTCCTCGTCTCGCAAAAATTCCGCCGTCGGTGTCAGCCCCACTGGTTGTGGGCGAAAAGTCGTCCGTGAGCGAAAAAGCTCGTTACAGAGATCACAGCGGGAGGCCGCTACTTTTCCACGCGTAATCACACTGAAAAAAAAACGCGCATTCGAAGAAAAAAGAGCTCATTGTCACGAGGCGCGAGTGATGCTGTTTCTTTGCCTCTGCCACCCCTCCCTGCTCAGCTTCCAGTGCTTTGTGGCGGGACGAGAGAAGAGGGAATGCCTTTGCAGCATGGGACAAACCTTGTAACTCCGCTCGCACTAGACGGATTCTTAAAACTTTAACGGCATTGAATTCGTCAAGCAATAAGCTCTTCTTGTGAATCAATTCCAGGGTTACTTGAAAAAGTGTTTCAGGGCACCTTTAACGCATTTTGTTTGACAGGTGTCATGGCAAAAACGAACCCATTCGGCGATTCTTAGGCTCATTTGGGAGACCTCAAGTTATGTAAAAAAGGCCGGGATAGTGCTGCCATCGCCACTAAACACAGACAAGAACTTTAAAACAGCTCTAAAAATGACCAACTACGTATATCTAGTGGAAAACATATCATTCCTTTCCAGAGGCGTTGATCAAGCAAACATTAAACGCTAGATATTGTGCTGCCATCTGGGATGCATTGTCAGACTCTTTATGGCCTCCGAGATGGCTAGCGCGCGGCGTGTACCTTGGAGGCCATGCGACTCTTGCTTTATGTCAAAAACCTGTTTGTACCACTCATGCGAGCGCACTGTCACAATCTATTGTGTGCGTGCATGTGCGTGCATGCGTGTGTATGTATCAAAATATATTAATAAGTTAGTACTTAACGGTTGAAGGGCACGCTAGACTTCGCTATCGCGTTCAACTCTTAAAGGCGAAGCTTGAGTGTCCCCCAACTTTTTTTAAGCATTTCAAGTAAACGCGCGCAAAATTCCGTCGCGATCAACGATTCTGCACGTGGCAGCTCTACTAGCTGCTGGCGCGCCATGAATTCCAAGAAACAATCGCTCCTAATTTCCGGGCCTTTCAGGCCTTCGCGTGACGTGCCGTGCCACATCTCTGACGCACCGTGCCAAATATGCTGTGAATAGTCGAGCAAGGGCCTAAAACTTCCAGTCAACAACAAGTAGCTTGTTGCTGTTCGTCGTGTTGCCCGCGTGCGTGTAAAACGTGCGGAGCACGGCGTGTTCCCTTACGGATCCATCGCGTTGGTAATTCTTCGAAGGCGTGTGTGCAAGGCAGGTCCCATACTGGCACGAGTACGGCAGCCATGGTTCGCCAACAACAGCACGCATTTGACGGAGTCGACGGCCGCAGTTGCGGCAACCGGAAGTAGACAGTGTTTCAAGCAGCACCTCAGCGATAACTATGAAACGCGAGATTGGGACGGTTTTTTTTTCAAGGTCGAACCGTTTCGTCTACTTGACGAATTCGTTGACGTCACCAAATAGTCATGGCTGCCACGGCACGTTTTTTTTACAATTCGCTGTTCGTTTGAAGTCGTGACAAGCCAGAGCCAAGTTTAAAAAATATGAAAAACTGCGATAACGGTTATAGTATCACGGTTAAAGAGATGGCAAGAAGTGTCTAAGAAAGCCTTGGATATGAACATGCCTTCCTCCTGAGAAGTGGAACGAATTACGTGTCAGATCTGTCGTCATCGACGTTTTTGCGTACTGATAGGTGTTAGCAATTAGTTTCGCGTCGGTCTTGCGTGCACGCAAATATGTGGAGCTCTCTTCGGTGGCAAAGCGGTTTGTGCTTCTTGTTTTGTGAACTCTCATTGCTATGACAGAGCCGGCCAGTACCGTAATGCCCCGTGTTGAGACTTATCGTCAACTTTTCCCCGGGTCCCCACACAACAGGTTGGGAGTCCTCCCAGCTCTCGCCTCTATCCTATCGAGAATGACACGTCACATTGATAACGAACGTGCTGTGCGTGACTTGGAATACCGGACGCCCAGCGGTAGTGAAAGGAGGGGCATGACGGATAGATCCGTGACGATGTTTAGATGGTGCGCGCGTTGTCAGCGTGACATGGCATTCTTGATATGAAGTGGCGCGCGCAGGGTTATAGGGCCGGCGCACGTACGGGGGCCGTTTGGGAGAAGATATAGATAAGGTTCGGACACTTAGGAGAGGAGGCGTTGAACAATTTGGAGAGGATACGAAGGAGAGCGTCGCTACTTTCTCTATTAAGGGACACCAAGAGAAGATACCAGCCGAGGGAAGCACAGGAAAGAGGGAAGGATGTGGTCATCACTGCTTTGATAATCAAACGCGTCTATCTCCGCCATCAAAGAACCGTTTCGAAGAGTTTTCACTGCTCTGTGTTCTTCATACACTCGTGCGCAATTTCCACACCACAACTGAATTTCGACCTCTGGGTGGTTTACGGGCCCTTTAACGCACCGCCTCTAGAATCCCATTCACCGACTTTCTCGCGCATAACATCAAATAAATGTTTTATTCCCTCTGTCTAGACAGAAGAATATCGTCATTCGACAACAATTGCAGTGCAACATGCAGATACGGGGCCAATTGTTTTCTAATAAATGTTTACATCTTTCTCTTTTTCCTTAATCTCCGTTCTCGTTTCTCTTCGCCAATTACTGGCTAGCCTGCAATATATGCTAGACTTGCTGAAAAATTTTTCATGTGCGTTTTATAATACACTGTGGACGCTGCAGACCAGTCAGAAATCCTGATTAACATTAGTTTGTCGGTCAGTTTTGCCGATCGACGAAAGCAAATGATTTATGCATACAAACGTGGGTAAGCAGCGCCACGGACCGAGACCCAGTGCCACCACGTGAAGCTCGATCACAGGGATGCAAGCTTAGCAAGACGTGCGCGCCGATGTACACAAGTCTGCACGCCACGTCTGCCCTTCGCTTTACACTTCCATTGTTTTGCGAGAAAAAAAAATAAATGCTGACATTGGTGCCGATGCTCATTGTAATGCCTGTGTGCCCATCACTTTTTTTTCCCTCAAAGCTTGGATGCTCAAGATCCTCGCACTGTGGGCAGTTATGTGAATTATTCGCAAAATAGAGCATCTAACACGAGTGTGTTCTGGTACAATAAAATATTCGAAGCATTTCTTGGGACATTTTGCAGCAATAACTGCTTCGCTTTTCTTTCAAAAATACACTGAAGGGCATTCAAAAAAACCTGCACAAAACATTTCAGTCAAATACCAATGGTACGATTCAAATGCACATAAATTGCCTGACAGACCACAAGATGCTTTTGTCGACACAGCTCCAAACGTCCCCAGGATTCCGGCTCACGAGAAGGAGGGGCGCTTTCCCGCAAGTTGGGGGCGGGGCCCCGCGTCACTCTATGGCACCGGAGAGAAAAACAATAATAACTCCTCTCCCTTCCTAATTTTCTTATTTTTTTCACAGTTTCAAGTAGAAACTGTATGAACCTTTCTTCTACTGGAGTTACAGTATCGTAGTTGCAATAGTGCAAGTTCCCTAGCTTATTAAAAGATAATGCACAGCGCCTATGGGTGCTCTCAGAAATATCAGCTGTTTTACCGCATTTGAATCGCTGCCCTGGAGACGTGCTTGAAGATATCCAATTACTTTCTGGGATTTAGGTACTGGCATACGTCTAGTTTATGATGGTATAGAGTGTGTTCGAATCGTGTAATAAAAAAAAGTTCCCTGGCCAGTTTTGTTCAGGGTGCGACAGCCGTCAAACCTTCGTAGCTCCATCTAGCGTTGGGATGGTGTACTCTACGGTGCCACGTAAATATTAAAATAGGGTACGCGTAAAAAGAGAGGATTCTTATGGAAGGCACATTCATGACCTCGTGAAACAATAGTTAGGGTTTGTTGAGGTAAAGATCGATAGTAAAGCGCATCAATAGGGTACTTAAAAAAAGACGAAGTGCGCGTTTCCGAACAATCAGTGTATGTACCACATATACCCGTGATTTTACAGCACATTCCCGAGTTTTACAGCTTACATGGTAGTTACAGTTATCTACTAATTGGTTAATTAGTGCTAATTAACTAACGCATCCCTGGTCGGGCTTTGAAATTGCGAGTAATATTCACCGGGCGCGATATTATGGATGGTGGTATCAACTCGCCGTCCGCGCCACTTAAATCCGGCATACCTCAGCGATCCGTCCTCGGGTCTCTTTTCTTTCCGGTTTATATGTCAATAATTCCACCCGTGACATTCCAGCAAATCTAAAGCTTTTTGCAGATGCCTGCGTGTTTTAATGTAGTTAACGCTTCCAGCGACGAAAGTTTTTTTTAAATAACTCTTTATCTAAGATTCAAGATTGGTGCACAAAATGACAGATGACCTTTAACGCGAGAAAAATTTTTTTGGCGATAATCATTACCCGCAAAAAATCCATTAAAACACTAATACAACATAGGCAACCAATTCTTGTCCTTTGTCTCGCAGTATACGCACCTTGGTCTTTTCATAACATCTGATTGAAGATGGAACGAACATGTCCTATACTGACAAAAAGGCTTTGAAGATACAAGGCACTCGCGAAGGCACCCGGCAAACCTAAATGACCTCATGTGAAACCTACGTAATACCAATACTAGAATATTCATCGGCTGTCTAGGACCCGCACACGCAAGCTAACACAGATAAAATTGCATCAATACGACGAAAAGCTGTAAAGTTCATTTTAAATGCCCAAAAGTAAGACACATCTGTCAGTTCTTCTGGAAAGCGTTAAACTGGAAACCGTGGAATAGAAACGTTATCACGAAATAACGAAGCTGTTCTATCTCATATATATTAATTTGCTGGCAATACAAAAACTAATTATATCGAACCAATCTTGCGCCATGAAACACGTGCCTCCAATCTTGAAAGTGTGACTGAGCCCCTATATACATTTTTTTTCTTGCACAAGCAGAGAGTGGAACAATTTGCCACCAGAGATTCTTGAAAGTGTCGATCTCAACTAGTTCCTTCGTGTGTTAGCTCTTTCACGTGGCTCATAACTGCACCTTCATATATATTACAGTGCGCTTCATTTTAATACCCGTCTTGATCAGACTGATTGCTTGTGGTTCAAAGCCTCGCTTCTGCACAATTCTTCAATGCTTCGATTCTCCAAAGTCCCGCTTTTTAATATTGCCGGCTTTATTTTCGCTACATTTGGTATTTGAGTTCTTTTTACTTTTTACCCCAACAACATAACCTAGTGGGCACTGTTTTTATAGTTTTCGTTTTTCGCTTGAGATTGCGGACCGTGTTTCATGTCGTTTCTTTTTCTCTGGGTTTTGAATCATCGCGCATTCGTTCAAAACTATCTATACTGCTGTATCTCATACACATTGTTGCGTCCACTGCGCCACACACCCCTGGCCAATGTCCGGCACTTGACTGGCAGTTTTTCTCTAAAATAAATAACAAATCTGTAAATAAATAAATCCACTTTCTCTTTTTTATTACGCGACTCTACAGTTTTAACAATATAAAATAAAAAAATGTTAATGGAAGTAAGGTGAGAGAGACAGATATAATGCGGAAAGGCGGGGAGGTAAAATTTTTAAAGAACAAATAACCTTATTTGCACTGTGTTATGTCTACGGTAGCCGGAATAACAAGTGTACGTAACAGGGAACTGAGTTTATTAGTTTTAAGAAAGGCATTTGTGCGCAGCATGGTCCAAAATGGTCCAAGCGCTGGCTTTCGAGTCCGCTGTGGGCAATAAAAGGAATGATGAGCACAAAGGAGAGGCAACCAGTGCGCGGGCCCACTGATTGCCCCGACAGTCAGTCAGTCCCCGGGCGCGCGGCGTCAAGTATCGTGGGGGCGGGGGGGAGATCAGGTGGAGGGCAGGGCGAATTTCTGCAGCTGGCTGGAAGCGGCGTTTTTTCATGCGTTTTTCATGCGTTTTTCGGTAGAAGACGCGATGGAGGGGCTTTAGCATCAACAAGCCAATATCTACAGCCAATTTTTTTTTACGATGGGCGCCGTTCACTCGGGCATTCTATGAAACTGACGGGCGCCCACTGGTTGTCCTTTGTGGAGTTGCCGGCCACGCGAGGCGTCTATTTTTTGTGGTGTGACCTTTCAAGGCGGTTCTGGCAGATTGGCTGTGATGTGCTTTGCAGCTATAGCAAGAAAACATGATATTCTTCGGTACCTGGCCCGTCTGGCTCGTTGCAAGTTGCTTGAAATAAAAAGCGTGGAATGCGCCGCTGTAATGACCTCGTACTTGCAAGAACATGTTTCAGCTCTACCACGTAGCGTTTGGCCAGTCCCTTTGTGGCTGGCTGGTTCCAAGCAAATTTCGCCACTGTGATGCCGTTGTCACTCGTAAGGTTTCTCCATTTTGGCTGACACGATTGCGATTCCAATGTTTGAAACCATTTTGTGGGGTAATTCGAAAGTTTCGAACAACAAGCGTGGGAAATTGATGACATCTGTCGATGTTGTTTTGTTCACTTGGTAAATTTCAACCCATTCACTGTAGGCATCCGGAATTATCAAGAATGTGTGCCAAGGTGTGCTCGGTCTGCCCCTGTCTGGTGCTGGAGCTCGCGTCGGAGCACGTTGATTTAATTGGCGGGCTGTGCACTCTGCAGCTATATCAGTACCCTTGCCAATTCCCGGCCACCACATGTAGTTGAGGGCGCACCTCTTCATGATCACGCCTCGGTGTCTGGCATGATGAGAGCCATTGCTTGTTGTCGAAGTGGGCCATGAATGACAATTCGTGATCCGAATTTCATACAACTACGATGACAGTTGAACTCCATTGCTCTCTTGTTAAAAGCGTTGAAGTTCTCATTCTTGAAGTTTTGAACTCTGCCGTCCGTCAGGGCGTTGTACAGCTTGAACCGTGTTGGGTCATCTAGCGTGCCCATTGTGACTTCATCGACTGTTAGTGGGGGGGCCTTGGTAGCGCTTCGAACATGAGCACGCAGCCAACTTGAGGTGTATCCTCAATGGTTTCGCTGAGGGGTAAGCGGCTCAGTGCGTTGGTTTCAGACAGTACACGACGTCGTAGTTTTATGTTGACATCTTAATGCACCACCGGATCATACTAGGCGGAAATGGCTGCGGAGACTGCTTCTGGGGCTCTAGGATACTCAGGAGTGGCCTGTGATCAGTCAGAACAGTCACACGTCTGCCCATGATGTACTGATGAAAATGCGTGGCTCCATAGACGACGGCCAGTCCTTCCTGGTAAACCTGAGAATAATTTAGTTCCACAGGGATTAGCGTGCGGGAAGCGAATGCTGCAGGGTTTTCCAGTTTGATTTTAGTTTTGTTCCACCACAAAATGTTCCGTTATGTTTCCATTTCAGATTGAAACGTGGCATAATGCTTTTTAGTATAATGACCTACATAATTATCTGCTAGAAATAACCACGCCATATTACTCCAAGTAAGGTCGCCAAGGGTAATGTTAGCGCTCATATAAGTGTTCCAGTCGAAACTACGCCGATATGAGTCAGAGTGTAGACACAGGGAATAAAAGTATGTACGTAACTTAGTGAAAACGTTTCGTGTTTCAATCCCTGAGTGCAGTACAGTAAAAAAAGAATCTGGGGCTCCTTGGAAATAACAAAAAAAGAGACAGAAAAAAGGAAGGGTGCACTAGCTGCGTTCACGAAGTTTTCTAAAAATATACAAGAGGAAAATCTGGCGCTAGTGTCTGTGGGAGCTGCAACGCATAGCGCTTCAGCGAGCGTGCGAACTGTGGGTATGACATAGATTCGCCCACTAAGACTTCGTACTTTACTTTCGTTCTGGCTTCGCAAGGCTTGAAGCTGCCTTGTCATGAAAGAACAATGTCGAACTGCCGAACAAGGCAAATGTTCGGCAGTTTCGCTTCACTTTTTAAATATTTTTAGGCTTACCATTTCAATTAGGATCACAAAGTGGAAAATTGTTCTATCCTTCGAAACGAAATCAAAACGCTGTAATAAACGAAGCCACAAGTGTGTTCTCCGCCTGCAAGCACGAAGTCTGGGAAATTCTATGTCATAGCCACATTTCCCTTAGTCGCTGAGTGATCGCAGCGTCAGTGTCACCTTCAAGATACTTTTAGGAAACTCTATTGCTGTGTTAAAAATATGAAACGCTCTTGGCTGATACTAGGACTTTCCTTAGCGTAGGCGAGATAAAGTCGAACCACAGCCTGTCCCAGACCATGCAATAATGTCCGAACTCCAGCGCGAGAACTTCACATCCAAACATGGCGGTGGCACCCGAAAAAAATTGGCCCCGTATTCGCATGTTTACTGCAAATGTCGCCGAAAAGCGATAGTCTTGCGTCTGGAGAGAGTGAACGAAATGTTTATTCGATGTTCTGCGCGAGAAAATTGGCGAATTGTATTTTGGAGGCGCTGCGTTAGAGAGTCTCGATCCGTGCAACGAAGGCGAACGAGAGCATCGAGGCAGGTTCACGAGCGCTATCTGGCAGTTATCTTCGAAAACGAAGGAAATCGTACGTGCCTGTCTCGGAGGCGATAAGGTGTAGAACACAAAGTCATGCGCAGGTGCCACCACCATGTGGGCTGAGCAGAGCGTTGGAAACATTGCCTTATTGAGTATCGCGTTGAATTGCCAGCGCAGCGTGATAAACGCTATGGTCCTTCGAATTTCTTATGTACGCTTTCTCAAGTATAAAGTTACACATTGACGTGTGGTTATGCTGCCTCAGATATGCCCATTCATTGCTTTTAAATGCGAAGCATTTCTTAGTAAACTTCGGCGACTTTGAGCTTATCTATATATCTATCTATCTATCTATCTATCTATCTATCTATCTATCTATCTATCTATCTATCTATCTATCTATCTATCTAGCCGCCTACGTCTTTTAGCTCTCCTGGCAGTTTCGATAATGGTATCAATACTAAACTTGGTATGGCATAACATGACTGTATGAAGAACATATTTGATTAGTGATGAAATAAAAATCTTGATATGTATGTCATGAATGTCATGATTTACAGTTCATAGTACTGGAGCTCTTTCGACGGTTTCGTTCGGCATGTTGCAAAAGTGGTGCGGTATGACATGAGTGCATGGTGAACAAAAGCAAAAGACCCTAACATGAATACCATGATATGCGTGTCATGTAAGAACATGACAACATGCCACGCTCATGATGCGCTCGCGACCGTTTCGCTAGCGCCACATATACCAAATTGGGTATTACGGTACGTCAATGGATGACGAAATATATGACTGATGCAAACATGACAATCCTGACACGCGTGTCATGTAAGAGCATGATAACATACCACGCTCATAGCGTGCTCGCGGGCGTTTCGCTCGCTCCACGTATACTCATTCAATATCACATGACGTGAATAGATGACGAAGGTAAACGACAAATACGAACATAATATTCCTGACAAGGAAGTCATGTACGGCATCATTTACCTCCACCTCGGAACGTTGGGCTGATTTTATAGTGACATATCAACCTTTCTCATTCGTGCTCCGCCTAATCATCGATTCCCAGCGTATACGCGGTATCTGCCAAGTTTTTTATTGACAGCCGCACAATTATGAACACGACTTGAGCAATATTGGTGGGCGCTGCAGATGGGGTTGGCCGTTTGGGTTATTGTTTGAGGCTGTTTGAGGTATCGTTATGGAGGAGAAACAGATAAATGTACAGACAGACAGACAGACAGACAGACAGACAGACAGACAGACAGACAGACAGACAGACAGACAGACAGACAGACAGACAGACAGACAGACAGACAGACAGACAGCTTGGGCCGGTCATCGCTCGTACTCGCTACGCGCCCTGACAACTCGCACGGCGGACGAGTGGGTTGTCTCCGTCAGTGGAAGTGGCTTGGGGGTGGCTACCACTCGGCACGTGCGCAGGTAGGTGAGGTTATGCCCACGTGGAGCGAAGCTGCAGCTTTGTTCTTGCTTGGTGGCGCAGAGAGCTTTGGCTGACGGTGGACGTTTTACCCCGCTTTTTAAGATCTGCGTGATTAAAACCAAATCAATAATTGAAAATATACATCAGAAACATTTTTTGGTTCTTGAGGAAGTTAAACGGCGCAGTCAGTCTGCGGGAATGTCTTAACATGTTGAACAGGTAGAGCAAGCATAATCGAGAACGTAAACCTACAAATATTCCGTTGGAGTTCAGGAAGCTTTTACATAGTGAAACTTGAAAGGAAAACTCAGAAACGCGACCTCAAATTGCTGTTTTTCTTACCTTGTCTTAGTTGAAATGCAGAGTTCATTTTCGTTAAGTGCCAACGACTGGAGCAGTTGATCTTATCATCAAAGGAAGTCCGGCTGATCATTGTTATTCACGCGTAAGTGTTTGTGAGTGTCCAAGTAAGATCCGACACCGATAAAGATTAACCTGCGACATCTGTATGCGCGAAACCAGATACCTTCATGAAGTGCTACTGCACCCTGAAAAGTGATAAGCGGGTTCATAAACACCAGCCTCAAAGAAACGCACGAATCGGCGAACAAATTGACAAAAAAATCGCATTTACGTCAATGGCCCCCAAGGCAACGCTTTCTCATATTTGGGGATCGAGGTCACTGATACGTTGATGTTAACACGGGGCATCTGAAATCTTGAGTAGCGACCAGCTCGCGCCCAATACTCTCCTTTTTGCTTGTATACATGCGAATAATCACGCGCAAAACCAAAGAGCAAAGAGGGACAAGCAAATCATAAAGTCGTCGCCCGTAGGCAAGCATTGCCGCTGACGATTATGCATTTTATCGTCCTTGATTCGCCCGTTAGTGTTGTCTGGATGGCTGATACTTGGGCGTAGGCTTCCAGTGATGAGGGTACTGCTAACGTTCCAACAAACATCTAATCTAGATGAGACAATGGCGTGTTCTGCAATCTTAACCAAGCAACGTTCCTTTTAGTGATGTTTAAGAATCTCCTTAAGGAAGCTTTTAGGATGGCTTTTCGGAGCTTCGGTTGCAGGTATTGACATAATTACGTTGCAACAATGAATTGATGCATGAAATATTCGGTGCTGTTTTAAAAAATATTTTCCCAGTTGGCGCTGAATAATTATTTAGTTAAATTCGGAGCGAAAGGTGCGCTAAAGGTTTTATCTCAGTTCAGCTGCGCAACAATACTATAGTATACTATTGTCTTCATGTTCTTAGGACAAAAAAGTGTCTATAGACACTTTTTTGTCCTGAGAACATGAAAACCATTTGAGAATATATAGAAATGTTTGTGTCACATGTATCGCCGCCAAAGGCGTTATTCTATTTAGATGTAAGGATCAGCAGCCTAATAGCTGATGCCAACGAGCAAGTCCTCAAAGAAGAAACCTAAAATATAACGAAGGAGTTCAACCGAAAGAAACTTTGACCTGTTCGCTACTTTATAGAGCTGAAGACCGAAGTCTATTTGATATAATGTGAAGAATGAATCAGCGTTATCTAGCATTAAGTCCTTATCGCTGCATTTGTGGTGTAATATAGGTGACAGTTCAAGTTAGTGGTATGAAGTTGCAACACCACATTTATTATTTTTTTTATTTACAGATTGCCTACATCGCCATGTAGGCATGACGTAAGGGGGCACGAAAACGCAGTCAACACAAAAGAACGCGTTGCCGAGATATATATGCACATTGACAAAGACTACTGTAACATCATCAGAAGTACTGTAAATACGGTTCAAGCAATGCACTTTCAAGACGCATAGTACATAAATTTGATAATTAAAACATACTTTTGCAACACAGAAACGAGTACATCACTATCTTTTATACTCACTAAGTCGACGGGGGGAATATTCATGGCTGCTGTCGCCACGCGTCTACAGTGATGACGAGATGTTTTGACCGAGGCCTTTGCGATGGATGCGGAACTTTAAAACACCCACTGATGACGCAATTTGCATAGTGTGACGCGTGCTCGTATTACTGATTGATATGTGGGGTTTAACGTCCCAAAACCGCTATATGATTATGAGAGACGCCGTGGTGGAGGGCTCCGGAAATTTAGACCACCTGGGGTTCTTTAACGTGCACCCAACTCTGAGCACACGGGCCTACAACATTTCCGCCTCCATCGGAAATGCAGCCGCCGCAGCCGGGATTCGAACCCGCGCCCTGCGGGTCAGCAGCCGAGTACCTTAGCCACTAGACCACCGCGGCGGGGCGTGCTCGTATTACTCTTTTACCACGCTCATCTCATTCCTTGCTGGACGTCACGCGGCATCAAGTTTTGACTTTTTTCGCGAAGGAAATATACACCAGCGTGGCCCAGGCCGTTGAGCCCGTGCTCGCTCCCCTCGCCGCTACTGCATGGCGGCGCTGCGCGAGTAGACTGTGGGAAGCTGGCGCTGAACGGCTGCGCGAATTAGGAAAAACCGAATTCATGATTTCATGCGAGTTAGTTTTCATTCGTGCCTCTCGCCGGCTTTCGCAGGTGCAGGGGGGGGGATGAAAAGTGACACAAACATAGCTGCACGCTGTTTTTCCCTGGCTCTGTCAGGCCGTGCAACCGGTTCGATCTATGCGTTTGACTTTATTAAAATTTCCGTTTTATTGTATTTTCTATTTCAAGCTACTGCAACTTCATCATCTGCATGCCTCAGTATAGAAATACTGCTGTGTACCACTCTGTATGCCCCGCCGCGGTGGTCTAGTGGCTAAGGTACTCGGTTGCTGACCCGCAGGTCGCGGGATCAAATTCCGGCTGCGGCGGCTGCATTTCCGATAGAGGCAGAAATGCTGGAGGCCCGTGTGCTGAGATTTGGCTGCACGTTAAAGAACCCCAGGTGGTCGAAATTTGCGGAGCCTTCCACTACGGCGTCTCTCATAATCATATTGTGGTTTTGGGACGTTAAACGTTACATATCAATAAATCAACCACTCTGTATATCTGACGGAAATAAATCAGTATCTTTTTTCATTTGTCATCAGTTACGAAAAAAAGTTCCAGGTTGCCATATAGAATCGCCTGAGACGACTGAAAGGCAAGAACTATCTTCGTGTTTGGTGCCGATGACTTACGTGCAAAAAAAAAAAACATTTCGTGAAATAGGAGGTGCAGAAGAGAATGAAAATGTGCTGTTCTTTCTTCTCTTCTGCTCCTCCTGTTTCATGAAATGTTTTTTGCGCCTCAGTTATCTGCACCAAGTGTGCTCCAACTTGCCCCAAAACAAGTCCTTTTGGAATATCTTCGTTTTCTTTCGATTGAATGCACTGAAGGTTTCCTACTTCCGTCCGGTATATTTCTGCGCCCAACGTGGTTTTCTTATAGCCTCAAGGATAAGAGACAAAGCTAGTTTTCTGCCTCTTAGCTGGTTAAGACCTCCCCTCGTGACCAGTACATTTCAATTACGCGAAGATGTAATACAATGCCGTCAAGTTTTATGTGACCTTCCAATACGGAACAAAATTTATGATCTGTGACGTCATATGATGACGTCTTTAAGTAATTAGTAATTCTTGCATCACTCGTGTTGATGCCACTGACGCGAGAAGACGACGGACGCCGCCGGCGATCAGTTTTCGCATTTGGTGGGACATTTAAGAATATATCACCTTAACACACTGTACGGCTGCAGTTCCGTGAAATTGCAGCTGCCACTGGTTTCGAAGGAAGGGGTTTAAACTAATCAGGCAGGACAATTGGTCTTCTACTGCACTCGAATATCTCGCCGTCTATTACTACCTGAATATTTTATAGAATATAATAAGTGGTGGCTGAAGACTACCCCTTACGTTTAGCGGCGTAGAAATAGCAATCACTAAACGGGAGTGCAGTGCATCTGAACAGTCAACGAATGAGTATCAGTAGCAACGCTGCCTCGCGATAACTGCCATGTGCAACGCTAACATTACGCCACGAAGCTGAATAGGATCCCATGGGTACCACATAAGTTATCGTCGAAACAAGCGACAATTAGCATGGATTGTGTCGTAATGAATGCGTGATTTTAAGGCTGAACAGCTAGGGTGCCTCATGTGATTAAAGCGTCTGGGTCGATAGCCATTTGGCCTCTACTCTGCTCGCTACCAAATTAAGAGGCCAGAGGGAAAGAGAAACAGAGCAGAGCAGCCGGATATTAAGGCTACAACAAACCATCCACGATTATAAATTCAAGTTGAAGCAACTAACCGCACGACGCATTTTTCACGCCTGTCACTTTGGCTCAAGTTGAGAGTTGGCATTAGACTTGAAGGTCACGACCGCAGAAATAATAACGCATATGGTGCATACGGAGATGTTCTTATTTGTTTCACGATGAGTTCATTGCTTGAGCTCTAAATGGTGAAAGCAGCAGGCATTGTTCCTCAATTTCTCACACTTGCTTTATCTAAGTGACAACACAAGTAATCATCAAAAGCAATGCGAAGAAAACGGATGATAACCTATATCCAGGGAAGCAATTTGCGCATATTCTGCTACGCCTGGAACATTACGCAGCATTAGGGAACTTTTTTAGTATTAGCTCCTCGCAAATGCTTGTCTCGAAAAATAGACTTTCATTTAGTGAAAAAAGCAACCCTCAGTCAAGCGAACATCACGGTGACAAAACAATCTTCCGCGGATTACTCGCATAAGCTATCTGGTATAGGCTTAGCAGACAACGCGGGAGCGCCTTAATCAAGTAGTCGCGATCGACACATGCCTTGGAAATGAGCTACATGTCCAGAACAAGTTCTTCACACCTATCATTTACATGTTTCAATTATACCTTAACAACCCGAATACAGCCTAAAATCGAGAAGCTTTGAATGCAGCCACGAATTCGTATGTGCGGGAGACGACGCGGCGACATGCCTACTCCAGATGCGGTGCCTGGCGGTGAAACGCTGCACAAGTACCGACGGCCACTTTCCATTGAAACTCGCTCATTCACCCGGCCCCTGAAAAAAAGAGGAGATGCTGCTCTGTGGTGCATTACTCGACCGCCATGCAGAGGGCCTTCGTTTGAATGCCACTCTGTTGTGAATGCATATGTCGTCGTGCACAACAACAGCGGTTACGAATTGCAGCATCGTACAACTATATAGGCCGCCAAAATCGGTTGTGATGTCAGGAGCTTTCGCTGCCAAACAAAGCGCGGCTACGCTGCATAGATGTGTTTCCCAGGCAGGCAGGATGTCGAGGACACTGTCGACTATTCGATAGCATGTTCATATATGTTGTCGACAGGTATGACAGCAAAGCGCATTCAACACAAATGGTACGACCTGCAACAGAAAGCCACACGTTCAGTATAAAAGCACGTCCCGAGTACCTCCTTGATATGCCAAAAGTATTCACTTAATTATGCAATGCATCCTCTAGGAAGTTGTACTTCGAGTGTCGGGACAGTGGTTATTCGCTTCAGCAAATAGTGTACGCGTTTTCCAGAGTAACATTCGCTTCGACGCCACAAAGGTGAAAAAAAAAACGGAAATGACGAACACGCATGCTTTAAGACTTACTTCACACCTTTGTCAAGAAGGAATTGAGAAACATTTTTATGTCATGAAAGGTAATACGGGAAGGTACTGCTGTAGGTTGTCCTTGTCCGGCAATCTGCAAGGAAATGGGAAATGGGGTTGAATAGGGAAAATGAATTAATACCGAAGACATATCATGGAATACACGCGTGCGTACAAAATCCCTTAGCTCAACTGGAAAAAAAGTTTTAGCGAAATTTATCAGGTGTCAGCCACGTGGATCAACGCTAGAATATAGTACCACGTGGTGAACCCGACAGCTAAGCAGCATACCTTCTCATGCATGGTTCATTCATATACCTACATATACTTTACAAGTAGCGTAAAAGCTACGAGTGTCCTTCTGTTCGCGAGGTTCCTGGTCAGACAGGTAGTGATACGGCCTTTTCCTACGTGTGAGCCGCTTCATCAGAATGATTATTGTGTTGTAAAAACCTTTCTGGCGCGTGTAGGTGAAGAAATGTTAGGCACATAAAATTGAAAGGAAAGTAACGCCACAATCGATGTTCGTTCAGCTATTTATCTGGTACATTCCTGAGGTAGCAAGTTGTTCCCGCAATCAATGAAGTTTCTGAATGAACCAATGGTAAGTGTAGTACATTCGGCAAATGAATAGGCGAAAGCCTTAGATTCCTCATCAAACACAAAAATGGTCGGCATTTCGCGGAGTCGGCACGAGTGAGAAAAACTTATGTGGTGACGTTAACATATGACGTGAACATGACGTCACAGAGTGCTAAAACTTGTACGTTACAATGCCGTCAAATAATATCATCGTTTTGACAAAGTAGTCAAATGTCGAATGCAAAGCATAACAAAGCGCGACTCAAAGCTTCCAATGTCTTCGATCCTAGAAGCAGTGAAAAAATAGAGAAAGTGCTCGAAGCACTCGTAAGGTGGGTGAAGGAAGACAAAAACTTCAGCTGAAAAGCAAAATAAAAATTACACCATGTACCGCTAAAGGGCACCACGTGTATAGATGCGAAGCAGCGGGAGCGGACGCTTACACTGGCGGTGGCGTTGACCCTGGCGCTCATCGCGGCGTGTCGCAGGAGAGAAGCCTGGAGAGGCACTAAGCACGCAGTGATGGACCGGTATTTCTTACTGGAACATGCCAATCGCTGCTAACGGGGAATGAGAGACGAAAGACTCGGATCGGACACAGATACCCGCAGTCCGCTTTCAGTCAGCAAGCCCGCTGCGAGTTCTTATTGTTCAAAAACACACAGAAGAAATCTCCTACCGGCAGTAACTTGGGAATCAAGATCCAGTGCTTATATAGCAACGAAAACCTCAAGTTTGCGGATCGACAACGAAACCGCACTGTGGTTCTGGCGCCAAGCTCCGGGGAAATCGGGCATAGGCGCGGCAGAGGCCGCAGGCGATCCAGTGTTTCACCACAACGGAAGCACGTGCCACACTCGCGTTCTCGAATCGGTGCGAGCCTGGCGCGCTGAAAACGAGATACTTGCTGTTCGAAGTTACCTTTCTGCGACGGCAGAAGCGACCCCACAGAAGCGTCAGCGAGCTCTAAAGTATTGTGTGCCACAACAGTGCAGTGCAAAGACATGTGATCGACCAGCAAAACTGTCTGTTGCCGGACAGTCGTACAAGAGAGAAAGAAGGGCACAGATACGCACGGCAGGTGGCCACACTATTACACCGCTTGGCAGATGCACCTCAAAGCTCGAAATAAGAGGCTTTACTTAAAGTTGCTGACCTTCATCGTACTGCCGGACTGTTCAAGGGGAAGCGTGGATCACCGACGTTAAAAAATAATAATATTGAGTTAACTCTGTCTCACCTTACATTTTGATTATCTTAATTGTCGCTTGAAATTATTCATTTAACCACCTAAACAGTAAGTACGCGGCGCGCCTATGAAATTGACTGCAGTAATCATTGCCGCTGTCTCCTCGCATTGTGAAAGTCAAGTTACGGTTGTATGTTGAAAACAAGTTTGCGTTCAGGTTCCTTGTGTCTGTGACACGTATAGCGGTCGTTATTGGATGTTCACACTCGCGTACGTCATAACTCAGTTGGCGTTGCGTTGTTGGTTGGCTTCAATTGAACTCCGCATATCGTCAAAAGCGGGCCGCGTGCGATTCACGCATCGGAAAGGCTGCATCATCGTGCCGGAACGAACGTGGCACGTATGCGCATTTTTAACAAACCTAACATCGCTTTGCTGGTGCCTTCCTGTTTTCGCCTCTTTATTAGGATGGTATCGAGCCGCTGAATCTAACTGGCACTCATATACGAATTGTCCCATTCGGAGATGTGTGGTTTTTTTTTCACGCGTGCCTCGTGTCTGCGTGCCACGCTTCGCAGAGTGCTTTGAGTATGCGTTTACAAGTGCGCTAATGGCGCGAGCACGTCGTACAACCGATATATATTCGGCACCCTCTCACGATGAGCCGCGTTGGAGCAGCCGGCTTTATACACTTGTGCAATCGATATTCTCATAAAATGGGAGTGCAAGCAGGACGTGAGAATTGAAAAAAAAGAACAAGAAAGAAAAAGGAAAGCGCGCAGTTAACTTTTTTGGCAGCGCTTATGCTAAGCTAACTACTTTGCAGATTAACTCAGCCAGTAATGCTCCAGGGGGAAGGAGGACATGACTAACCCTTATCAGTCTTTTAGTGCTATCGCTGTGGCATCTTTGTTCTTTCACGCCACAAATTTCGTTACGACAATACGCGTCTACAACTGCCACGATGCACATCGAAAACAACGATCAAATGTTCTTCATTGCCCAACAACGTAAAACATTCATCGCGTTCCTGGCTTAATTTCGCCCTGCATATAGACCACTAGGTAGATCTAACGTATGATAGAAGGGAGCTTACGTAGACACGGCATTGTCGAGTACTTCGGAAACTTATTTGGAGCATCGTTGTCAGCTCCACAATGTAAACGTGATTAACAGACTTTTCTGCTTTGATTACGTCCGCTTTTCGAAGTGCCTGTCCAGCGGGGTGATCCAGCTTGGAGCGCGACAGTCCCGAATGTGCACGGAAGACGGCCGCAAACGTGACGGAGAAAAGGAAAAATGCGCGATGTACATCCCCAGTTTTCACTTTTCTGCGAGAAATGACACTGCCTGTCTAGAGTCGCAGCGCCACCAAACCTTGCTTTGGGAGCATATATACGGGGTGGCCAGTATATTAAACTCTATGGTGGCCAGTGAACGGTTGTGCAGCGCCAGCAGACCTTTTATATAACAAAAACTTGCTGGCAGGCGTTGTCTGCTTCGGCGTTGCGAGGCGAGAGGAAGGGAGCGTAGGAGAGGAAAAAAGGGGGAAGGGAACGCGTGCGTAGTGGCGCGGAGACGTCATCGCATCAAGTTGGCTAATAAGACGCTTCGCATCTAATAATGATCTTCGCCTTCATCTTGTCTTCGGCGAATGCGTTCGAGACCTTGCGATTTTTTTGCTACAGTATACTAGCCTGATGCGCTGTGAAATGTAGCATGCCGCGAAAGAACT
>WOVY01006119.1:0-13581 GCA_013436015.1 Rhipicephalus annulatus | reverse complement strand
GCTACGCCTGGCCAATTGATAATTTTTGCAAATTTCGTTAAAGGTGAGGAGCGAATCAAGCTGCCGGATGCCATCCCCAAATTAGATGCCGATTGCCCGTCACGGTGGGACAGTTCGCGTGCTCGGGCATGGGCAAGCTCATTGGCATTGGGGATAACAGGGTGGACATCCTTGCCCATGTGGGCAGGAAACCAGGTGATGTGGCCGTCGATTTCCGTGCAATGTGGTCTTTTGGTAAGAAGATGGGCCGCCTGCTCACAGACTGATCCGGTCATGAACGCTCGTGCAGCAGCTCGAGAATCAGTGAAAATGCGCGTGCGCATGGGAATCGCCACGGCCATTGCTATAGCAGCCTGCTCTGCCCTAGCCGGCGTGGTATCTCGAAGAGATGCTGCTGTGAGGATTTTACCGTGAAGGTCAGTGACCACAGCCACAAAATTGGATGTGCCAGGATACTGTGCTGCGTCAACGAACGCCACAAGTTCAGGGGTGGCAGCGGCGGAACTGAGGAGTGACCTAGCCCTAGCGGCCCGGCGGCCGACATTGTAGAGAGGGTGAACATTTCTAGGAATTTGTGAGACCGTAATCTGCTCCCTCAATTTGGGTGGAAGCTGTATCTTTTTGTCTGCTACCATAGTTGGTTCGCAGCCCAGAAACTCCAGGATGCGTCTCCCAGCTTTGGAAGAGGACAGTCGTGCAGCTTGTGCTGTTTGTTGCGCTTCTGCAATCTCACTAAATGTATTATGCATACCAAGAGCCTTGAGCTTTTCCTCATTTGTGTTGTTTGGAAGGCCCAAGACCCTCTTAATGCACTTTCGAATAATCGCATCCAGTTTCCCTTGTTCTTTCTTTTCCCACCTATGCGCTGCGGCAATGTAATTAATGTGACTCATAAGAAAGGCATGGAAAAGCCTCATGAGGTTGGCCTCACAAAGCCCTCCACGCCTGTTAGACACACGAAGTATAAGCTTGACCATGCTCTCCGCCTTTGCCGCAATACGAGTCAGAGTATGAGAGTTACTTCCGTGCTCCTCCAGGAACATGCCTAATATCCGAATTTTATCGACACGGGGGATGGCCTGCCCTGACCGTGTGTGAATTTCGATCCTGATCTCTTCCGGCGGAAATGGAATAGTGGTGAACTTGCGTTTCTCCGGCTGTGTGTACAGGAGGAGCTCCGACTTGGCGGTCGACAAGTGCAGCCCCGTGCTATCCAAAAACTCCTCCGTGCACCTGAGGGCCTGCTGGAGGGACTCCTCAACGTCTCCGTCCCTACCCCCAGTGCACCATATAGTAATATCGTCCGCATACAGCGCATGTCCGATGCGGTCGATACGAGAGAGTTCGAGCGAGAGTTTCCTCATCGCGATATTAAAGATTAGCGGCGAAATGACCGATCCTTGAGGGGTTCCCCTAGGTCCAAGGTGAAATTCTTTGGAGCAGAGGTCCCCGAGCCGAATGGTGGCAACGCGATCCCTGAGAAAAGAGCGGACGAACCCGTAAAAGCGGGCCCCCAATCCCAACTCAGAGATCGAATCCAGTATGTGAGGATGTGAGATATTATCGAAAGCTTTCTCGAGATCGAGTGCAAGAATCCCTCGGACATCTCTGGTGTCTATGTCGAGAATTTGATGTTTAATCATTTTCATAACGTCCTGCGTAGAGAGCGCGGGACGAAAGCCAATGAGATTGAAAGGGAAGAGCTCGTTTTGTTCAATGTGATGGGAGATTCGGTTAAGGATTGCATGCTCCGCGACCTTACCCACGCAAGACGTGAGCGAGATCGGTCGGAGCGTGCCGAGCCCGAGAGGTTTACCAGGCTTGGGAATGAGGACGACAGAGGCCGTTCGCCACTCCTTCGGCACCTGCCCCGACTCCCAAACCCGGTTGACCTCGTCAGTTAGTAGCTCAATGGATCTATCGTCCAGATTTTTAAGTAGCCTGTTAGTGATACCATCCGGCCCGGGAGCCGATTTTCCATTGAGATCAAAAAGGACCGCCCTGATCTCTGCCGTGTTGAAGGGGGAGTCCAGCTCCGCATCCTCCAGACCAGAGAAATCCGGGTAGTCTGCATCCGTGGTAGCCCCCAGGGGGAGGTACCTATCCGCCAGCTGTTGTAAGATTTGATCATTGGAGAGCCCAGCAGACCTCTCCTTGTGAATGAGCCGATCAACAGTGTGTTTCTGATTAGCTTTAGTTTGCTTATCTCCCAGGAGGTGCTTGAGAATGTTCCATTTCGCCCCTGACCGCATCTGCCCATCGACATCGTTACAGACCTCATCCCATTATTGTCTGGCCAGGGTTTGGCTGTACGATTCAATCTCCTGTTTGAGCAGAGCAATTTTCTTTCTGAGCCGCCTGTTGAGTCGCTGCGTACGCCATCTGTTAAGTAAGGAGTTTTTTGGCTTCAAGGAGCCTCGCTAGGCGGCTGTCCATGCGTTCCGTTTTAAGATCCGTCTCCACCACCTTAGTGGCAGCTTTAACATCTGCCTTAAGACGCTCAAGTAGCTGGCCAAGGTCATCGTACTCTTTTTCATCGTTTTGTCTGAGTTCCCGAAAGGCATCCCAATCAACTATTTTGAAGACCCGCGGCGGCGATGCTTTAACATCGAGGGAGATAGACGCGATGAAATGGTCGCTCCCCAAGTTCTCATGCAAGTTCTGCCAGAAAGGGCACTCGACGTTCCTGACAAAAGCCAGGTCCGGCGTGGTGTCCCTTGCTACAGAGTTGCCGAGACGTGTGGGAAAGTTGTGATCAGTAACTAGTAACATATTAAGATTGGTAGTATGCTGCAGAAGCGCCCGCCCCTTAGCCGTATTATTGATATAGCCCCATGTCTGATGTTGCGCATTGAAGTCGCCAGCAACTGTCAACGGAGCCGAGCCCGCGATTTTGGAGGCTTTGCAGAGAAGCGCATTAAAAGTCTCCCGAGTATCAGATGGTGAGCTATAAACGTTGAGAATGAATAGGTGCTCCTTAAGCCGAGAGTTTGGGATTAACTCAATGAGTATATGTTCCACCTTTAGGTCTGGACGTACATCGCGAACCTCAAAGGAGAACTCTTTGGATATGAGGGTGGCGATCCCGCGTTTTCCTTCCCCCCAGCAGGCCACGGAGCGATAACCCCGGAGGGCCACCTCTCCTTTAAGGGTCTCCTGGAGGAGTATTACGGCTGGCTTATTCTCCTGTGAGCTGACGAACTGCTGCAAGACTGCCTTCTTCCTGTGTAAGCTCGCGCAATTCCATTGCCAAATGACAAATGTTTTATTTAGCTTCGCCATGATTGCTACTTAGGTTTTGCTCCACCACCACCACCCTTGCAGAAAGGGACTGGATGACAGAGCTGACACCAGCGATGGCCTCCTTAATTTCATGGACCACCCCCATAATTTCCTGTTTAAAGTCACTGAACTCCTTCTCGATATCTACCGGAGGGTCAGCGGCTTTTCGCTTACCGCCTCTAGGTTGTGCCTCGGCCTGCTGCACTTTCACCGCCCCTTCCGGCGTGCGTTCGCGCTGCCTAAGCTCCTCAACTAATGCTTTAATCTCCTGAAGCTCACTCCTCAGAGTTGCATTCTCACGCTCTAGCTGCTGTATTCTAGCCGTAGCTTGCTCTGGCAACTGGCGCTGCACGATAGTGCGAGACTCACGTTTTGGGCCCACTCGTTCAGCCCAGGTAGGTTCCTGCTGAATCCGGGCACAGGAGGCAGACCTATCCCTCGAGCGAGAGCAGTGACCCGCACCCCGCCCAGGGTTATCAAGGCCACCCCCCTGGTTGAACCCAAGCCCGGGAGCTTGCTGTGGCACGAACTCCGCGCGCTGCTTGTTTGCTTTTCTCCGTCGTCGCCTTCTACGCCGAACGATGTAGGGAACCTGGTACCTGCTTTTGCAGGCCCGATCCGCCGTCGGATGCGCTCCTCCACAGATGGAGCACTTCGGCTGGCACGTATGATTCTCAGGGGGCGATGAGACCCCACAGTCCGGGCAGGTGATGACTGTGTGGTGATGACTACTTCTAAATCCACATATAAACCGAAAAAAAGTGGGTGGAGGGAAGGCCGCTGTGGTAGCTCAGTGGTTAGAGTGTCGAACGCGTTATTCGATGGTCGTAGGTTCGATTCCTGCTCACGTCTGGTTATTTTTTCATCCACTTTTCTTTCTTTCTATTTACACTCCACTGGTTCTAATAACTTCCCCTGTACATTCCTTACCAATACTGTCTGTTACATCTCATTATTATTGCGTTGAAACACGGAAAAACGAGCCCTTAGGTATTCACTTCTTTCCTTTATTTCATTAAAGAAGGGTCTCGCACTGGCAGATTTGGTGTCATTAGGTTGTATACGAGGGACTATTAATCAGCTGCCCGCTGATATTAAGTTCACGTGCTACGTGATGCCAAACATGCGCATAAAAGATTGTTTTCAAACTCGTCGCTTGGCTTATAGATGGCGCTGACTGTCGCTCCTACTTCTAAATTCACATATAAACCCAAAAAGGTGAATGAAGGGAAAGCCACTGTGGTAGCTATGTGGTTAGAGCATCGAACGCGTTATTCGAAGATCGTAGGTTCGATTCCTGCTTATATCTGGTTATTTTTTCATCTACTTTTCTTTCTTCTACTTTACACTCCATTGGTTCTAATAACTTCCCCTGTACACTCCTTAGCATTACTGTATGTTAGATATCATTATTATTGCGTTGAAACACGGAAAAACGAGCCCTTAGGTATACACTTCTTTTCCTTATTTCATTAAAAGAGGGTCTCGTACTGGCAGTCTTGGTGTCATTAGGTTGTATACGAAGGACTATTAATCAGCTGCCCGCTCATAATTATTTCACGTGCTACGTGACGCAAACATGCGCATAAAAGAGTGTTCAACACTCGTCACTTGGCTTATAGATGGCGCTGACTGTCACTCCTGCTTCTAAATTCACATATAAACCGAAAAAAAGTGGATGGAGGGAAGGCTGCTGTGGTAGCTATGTGGTTAGAGCATCGAACGCGTTATTCGAAGATCGTAGGTTCGATTCCTGCTTATATCTGGTTATTTTTTCATCCACTTTTCTTTCTTTTTATTTACATTCCATTGGTTCTAAGAAATTCTCCTGTACAATCCTTAGCATTACTGTCTGTTAGATCTCACTATATTGCGTTAAAACACGGAAAAACGAGCGCCTAGGTATACACTTCTTTTCTTCATTTCATTAAATGAGGGTCTCGTACTGGCAGACTTGGTGTCATTAGTTTGTATGCGAGGGTCTCGTACTGGTAGACTTCGTGTCATTAGGTTGTATACGAGGGACTACTAATCAGTTGCCCGCTCATATTAAGTTCAGGTGCTACGTGATGCCAAACATGCGCATAAAAGATTGTTTTCACACTCGTCGCCTGGCTTATAGATGGCGCTGTCACTCCTACTTCTAAATCCACATATAACCCCAAAAAAGTGGATGGAGGGAAGGCCGCTGGCGTAGCTCAGTGGTTAGAGCGTCGAACGCGTTATTCGAAGGTCGTAGGTTCGATTCCTGCTCACGTCTGGTTATATTTCAGTCCACATTTCTTTCTTCCTATTTACACTCCATTGGTTCTAATAACTTTCCCTGTACATTCCTTAGCATTACTGCCTGTTACATCTCACTATTATTGCGTTGAAACACGGAAAAACGAGCCTTTAGGTATACACTTCTTTCCCTTATTTCATAAAACGAGGGTCTCGTACTGGCAGACTTGGTGTCATAAGGTTGTATACGAGGGACTATTAATCAGCTGCCCGCTCATAATAAGTTCACGTGCTACGTGACGCCAAACATGCGCATAAAATAGTGTTTTCACACTCGTCGCTTGGCTTATAGATGGCGCTGACTGTCACTCCTTCTTCTAAACTCAGATATAAACCCAAAAAAGTGGATGGAGGGAAAGTCGCTGTGGTAGCTCAGTGGTTGGAGCATGGAACGCGTTATTCGAAGGTCGTAGGTTCGATTCCTGCTTATATCTGGTTATTTTTTCATCTACTTTTCTTTCTTCTACTTTACACTCCATTGGTTCTAATAACTTCCCCTGTACACTCCTTAGCATTACTGTATGTTAGATCTCATTATTATTGCGTTGAAACACGGAAAAACGAGCCCTTAGGTATACACTTCTTTTCCTTATTTCATTAAACGAGGGTCTCGTACTGGCAGTCTTGGTGTCATTAGGTTGTATACGAAGGACTATTAATCAGATCCCCGCTCATAATAAGTTCATGTGCTACGTGACGCCAACATGCGCAGAAAAGAGTGTTTTCACACTCGTCGCTTGGCTTATAGATGGCGCTGACTGTCACTCCTACTTATAAATTAACATATAAACCCAAAAAGGTGGATGGAGGGAAGGCCGCTGTGGTAGCTCAGTGGTTAGAGCATCGAACGCTTTATTCGAAGGTCGTAGGTTCGATTCCTGCTCATGTCTGGTTATTTTTTCATCCACTTTTCTTTCTTCTTTACACTCCATATGTTCTAATAACTTCCCCTGTACATTCCTTAGCGTTACTGTCTGTTATATCTCATTATTATTGCGTTGAAACACGGAAAAACGAGCCCTTAGGTATAAGCTTCTTTCCCCTATTTCATTAAACGAGGGTCTCGTACTGGCTGACCTGCAGCTGGAAACACAGCCATCCACATGAGAAAGAGTTGGCAAAAATAAATTGAAAACTATTTTTCTTCGAAGTGATCTACCAGCTGGTGTGCTGAATTTGGTGGAAATAAGTGCATTGTTCTTTATTATTTTGCTTTTTTGCCTTCCAACGGCCGTTTTTCTCTGCGCCTGCAATGATATTAGTTGGTGAGTAGATTCTCTCTCGCTGGCTAATTGTCGGTAGAAATGCATATTGGCTAAGACAAACTAATGGTTTAAACAAAGTAGTTAGGACTCTCCCTTCAACTTCGTTATAATGAGGCTTGACTGTAGCAACCTTCTATGGCTGCCACCAAATGCTTCTGTAAAAATGAAGCTGCACGCTAAGTATGAATGAACAATTCCATACATTTTTTATCGGGCTTAACCAAGACCCACCTGTTTCCAAGTGGAGCTGAGTGTGATGCTTGGCGTTTCATCAAGCAGATCTCAATACTTGTCCTTCTTTTTGCGCTGCAGCTGTTCCAGGTGCTCAGCAAACAGCTTGTCACGTTCTTCCCGCTCCAGTGATTCCACTAGATCCCAACGGTGGTCTTTACGCAAAGTGCGTTTAGCCTCACGCCAGGAGGAATCTGGATTTCGGACCTGCAAAAATAATGCGTGCCTGTACTTTTCCAGCAGAACCACACAATATTGTAACAATGAACCTGCCCTGTGGATCGGTGATGAGAATAGCAGTAATGACAATTATGTTGTGATAAACTTGCTAATAATTTGTGTATTCATCTACCAGATTGACTGGGTAAACTAGAGTATATAAAATATCCTAGACAATAATCTGCTGCTCATATACACAGCAGATGAAGCATTCATTTTCCAAACTATAGACGGTTTTCAAGACTATAGACGAGAAAACATGCCGCGCGCCAGCCATCTTGTACATCTTCATGTGCCTGAACACGCCCTTTTTACACCACGCACTGCCAATAGCTGTTGCTGCATGACTGGAGTGGACATTAGCATGCAGTGACTCAAACAAAAATCACTCCTCTACGTGTTATTGCCACTTCTCCATCAAGAAAAACTAGCTTCCAGAATATTGACGCTGCACTTAACTTCCAACAATGAAGGTACATGCGGTGCCACAAAGGCTCAATATAATGACAAAAGATACATCACTGAAATACAAGGAGAAGGTGGCAATATGGAAAAGCTCTTAGTGTGTTTAGTGCCAGACCCAGAATATTTTGGGCCAGAAATACTGCTTGACAATATCTCCAAAGGTTGTACAAGGACCAAATTGATTTGTCATCAAATTCAGGTCATGTCATGACTGGTGAATACATAAGCAAGATTCCACTGTACTGTATTATGGTGCTCAGACGTGCTGAAGAAATATATTTGGAGCTCAGGAATCACTTGTACATTAATCTAAATTTTTTTACACTGGATTCACTTGGGCTCAAGCTCAACAAAATATTACTCATTCGATTTCACTCAGACTCGGTGACACAGCTCGATCCGAGTCTGAGTGAGTCAGACTTACCAGGGCGTTAACTTCTTCGATTGTGGTGTCATTGCTTTTTACCGCTAATATCTCACGTAATTGGTTCTCTACATGGTGCCTCTTATGACTTTATTATCCTTGGCAGAACTTATCAGCACTTGCAATTCAGTTGGATAATGTTTATGAGGGAACATGAGATGTTTTTATTAATAATTTATTGTGAAAGAGTTGGAGAATTCATAGTTCGCACCTCTGATCAATTGCACCAAAGGAACGCTAGTGCGCAATTAGACGTGAGCGAGTAGACATGAGCATAAACAAGAGCAGACATAAGACTAACAATATTGCCTAAAATGAGAAGACAGGAGACTATAGGTCGGGGGAAAAAAGGGGGATCTCACTAAGACTCACTCAAGAAATGCATAAACCTTGCGCGCTCGGGGCTCCCTTAGACTCTAGTAAAACTTTCCCAGCTAGACTCACTCAGACTAAGACTCCCGAGCTAGTATGCTCGGCTATGCTATCCTGGAGTTGCACTGTTATGTCCTTGTGGCTACGCAAGTATTATAGACATTTTCTTACCAAGTCAGTGAACAAGGCGATGAAATGCTGAACAGCCTCATCATCCTTATGTTGCTCGCGTTCCTTGTCGCGCACACGCAAATGCGTGGACAATGTCCTTTGCACCTCCTTTTCCCTCTCACGCAAGCTTGCTTCAATGCGTTCCTGCTTTTCTCGTTCCCGCGCGCTCTCATCTTCATCCTCATGGCCTTGCTGAAAACAAAGAACACGAAACGTGCCTCGAATCAGTCCACTGCCACCTTCTCATCCAAAACCTCTAGAGAATCGCAGAGAAACATTGCATGCAGAAAGCTACAGCTGTCGCTGCGTTGACGCAACAATTTACCCACTTTACCTATGCACGGATTTAATGGTATGAACACTCTCACAACAAATTCACGTAGGTGACTGAATGCAGCAGCATCGATGCTAAAACTGTAGTGACCAAAGGAACGCACTATGCACAATGACAAAGAACCAGAGAGTTATCTTCACTACGCATACCACTTGATAGTTTGGGCTAAGAGACAGTGCCAGAACACACAGCCGAGGGAACAGAAGCAGCACGCTCGGAGCATGGTAGCACATTTTTTTTGGGGGGGGGGGGGGGAGGTGGACACATATTTACAACAACATAAAGGAGATTATGGCGGCAAGTCTCATGAAGGCTTGGGCAGTGTTCTGCAAACATATCATTTTCTAGGAACTCCTGACGCTGCTTGGAATATCATGTAGTCAACTCAGTCTTTCTTTCCCCACAGAAACTCATGTGGTCATCAAAAGTTTTGCCATTGAGGCTCTTGTAGAGCAGTTTGGCACAATTACAGTAAACGTTATTAATTTGAACTCAGTTCATTCAAACTGACGGCCTGGTCCTGAATAAAACACAATGGTGGGCTACGTTCGCATCCATGAATTGTAAATGTGAACAGACAAGGACGTAGAAGAGAACTGACACGGACAGAGCGCTATTTCGACTAATCTCTTATTTTTGCACGAACCGAGCACGTGTACAATGCATTATCACAACATCGCAAAAAATATTTCATGTCACTGCATCAAATCAAGGTAATGAAGCTCTGTTTTAGAAAGCGATACTAAAGGTTGGCTAATGCACATATGTGATAATCTCGCAATTTCATACGCCTCCATAATCTTCCTCGTCATCTTGCCAGGTGCCTTACGTAAGATTGTCATGTTTTTGAACAAGAGCTTGCATCCACAATCTCGGCAATGAATGTTCAAATGACCTAAGATTGCTTTCGTGACATTATAATGATGCTCTTTCAATCTGATTGATACATAGGCCGGTATGACCAACAGAGGTTCTTGAACATGAAAGCAGAACAGCATAAAAAACATTACAAGCACACTTTACAAAATGTGTCCTATGATTAACGAGACAAGCATTTACACTGTTACATTATGATTTAACGTGTTGACGTAACTTTTCTAGATGTCCGACAGCGGAAAAGAGCACGTCCACCCCTGACTTTGCAGCAATTCTTCTGAGATTGTGTGAAAGGCCATGCATGTATGGCACGACGGCTACTTTTTTGCTGTCACTACTTTTGCATTTAGATGGGTGTTTTAGCTTTCTGCTCAAGCCCTCTGTGACCGAGCTCAGCACACATACTGGGTAACTTGACTCTGCTAAGCGCTTGGCTTGGTTCAGAAAACTGCCTTCCACTTTCGGGTTACAGAACTTCATAAGGGACTTACTAAAACAGGTTTGTACAATGGCATTTTGAACGAGCTTTGAATGGGCGCAGGAAAACGGCAGTACGAGCTTTATTGCCTCTTGGCTCATTACTCCAGCAAACTTCCTGTGATGAAAAGTGGAGTCCGAGGTTTAAAACCTACTGGAAATTGCCCTCGGGCACTTGATGCGTCAACACCGATGGAGAAAGGGCCTCCGTGAATGTGGTTGCGATTTTTGAGACCTCGCAGTCAAAACTACTTCATTCATTATTTAAAACAACTAAGAAATCATCCGCAAATCTTAATACAAGCACAAAGTCGGGGTAATCATTGAGGCGACCGTGAAGAGCCAGGTCACGATTGCCTAAGTGCAAGTCACTTGAGCAGTTAAGCAGGGAGCAATACAAGACCCAATACAGACTCTATTCTTTTCTTTAACAACAGTGTCATCCCATGTCACGTGAGTAGAATTAACGTACAAATAAAGAAGCTCCAGAAATGAATCGCATGTCAGACCAGAAGTGCGATGGCCTACACATTTTATCAAGTCACCTTGATGTAGAGATTAGTGAAGATCCGTCAGATCAATAGAGGAGGCCGCAAGGTTTCTGTCTTGATTGTTTTTAATTAAATCAACAACATGTTCATAGTTGCGTACTAGAAACGGGCTTTCGACTGGCAAAATTTTCAAGGACTTTTTTAAGAGAACAGGATAAGCAAAAATATTTTTTAAAAAGTTTTTTTTTGCCTTATTTGAAATTTGTAGCCTTTTCTGAACCAGAATCAGTCATTTGTCTGTCTTAGTACAATTTTTTTCCACTAAAATTACATATTTAAAAACATGTGTGGTAGCCTGCCAAGCCCCCATACTTATGTAGCAAGAGATTCCTTGCAGTTCAAGCATCATAGCCTTATGTAGAAGTTACAGTTTGCAAGCTGGAGTGCATTCGGCATGTTCAGAAAAGAATGGGCCCAGAATTGCGGAAACGAAAGAAATCAGAGGCATCAAGCTTTTTGTCAGAAATATATATCTGGTTGGCGATGTCTTAGTGGTGTCGTCATTGACAGGCACCAAAATTATTATCGTTAGGCCATTCAAAGAAATAGACCCAGCTTTGAGGACATGTGAAAAGCTGTCCGATCCACATACACATTTTCCATGGGACCAAAAAAATACCAATCAATCTACCAACAGAATTTGCTTGAAGGACTTCGAAAATTTGTGTAAAATCAACAAAGCCCAGTTGAATGGTGACTCACACGTTCATAAAGAACACCTTCCAGCATCTGTTATTGAGGCTGTTGTGCCATATTATCTGGAACTAGCTAATCCAGAATTACTTCCTAAATGACTCCGAGGGAAAACTCAGAACCACAACGATTCGCTGGATTGTCGTGTGCGAGCGTGTTCCTAAAAATGTTTTCGTCAAGCTCGAAAGACTGTAACTATGCACTCTTGATGCTGTGTTCACTTTTAATGATGCCAATATAGCCCGTGTGAATGTGCTGAACTATTTTAGAATTTTACCAGGGCCCTTCACAGTTCCGGGCCTCCGCACCATCGAACTGCGTCGACAATACTATGCTGACACGGCTCCATAGCAAGTGACAATGAAGCCCGTCAGGAAAGACGTTTCAACACAAAAAACAAAAACAATATTATTGGTGATGAGTATTTGGCTGGTGCCTATTTAACAAGTCCGTTAATTTACTGTTATCTCGTTGTAACTGAAGTTATGCAGATTTTGAACAATAAATGCGATTATCTCAGAACATGCCTTTTCTGTTTTTATGTTCCTTTTTCTCGGCAACCACAGTATCTAGAATCATAGTTTTCGGCCAGTATTAAATGACATAATGGGCAATAAAACAGAATTCATGTTGTGTGAGAAAGTGCTATACTGCAACATGACATGTAATCTAATAGCTAATATTGAGTGGTAATTAGGTACGTGAAGTATATAATTTACAAAAAATTAGCATTACAATTTTCAGAGGAATGACTCATGATTACAATATTAGTAAAATAATTACTGTATCTTTTATGATTAGGGAGAAAAAGACACATACGTTACGCAAAGCCCAGTAGTTTTATGGCGCAAGATACCACATTCTTCCGAGAACTGGCATCACAATGAGTGTGGCACTCCAGCCTGCTGTCACGCTGTGGCTGCATGGCCACACCAGCTCTATACCCTAGGCAAAGCTTAAAAGAGCACTGACATCAAATTTCAAGATCGAGATGTGCCCATCATTCAATGACTTGGTATGCATAGGTCTTCTTGGCCAAATTTGAAATGGCGTCCGTTGCGTCAAAGTTATTTTATTTCAACGTCAAACAGTGTATAAAAGCTAAGGAAGAAAAAACGAAAATACACTGCCCTACGACATTGACACTAGTGCTACATGTTCGGTGGTGATGCATTCCACAAATACCTTCCTGAGTGATGATACGCTAGTAACGATGATGTCGACGATTTCTGAGTGTGTTTGTAGCCGACTCTCGGCCATGCTCTCACTAGTGGCTCTCCTTGCTGTGTTAAAGTGTGCATGCGATTCATTGTGTCGCATCGACAGATTTGCGTTGTGCTGTACTGCGTGTGAGTACGATCATTCAGGGCGACAATAGATGCCAGAATGTCGGGGAACCACTGCGTAGTGAGAACCTGCACGTCGAGGCACGAAAAAAGCGGAAAGTACGTGGGGTTTCATGCATTTGCAAGCCACGAACCTAAAGGCAGCCAGTGGGTTGACTTCGTACGCGCCGTGCCGATGGACAGAGGGACTGGACGCCTGTAGAAGAACAGCCGCATTTGCTCCCTTCACTTTGCGGCGAGCTGCTACAGGGTTAAGTCTGTGTTGGCGAACCAGTTGGGTTTCACTGGCAGTACTAGGCCTCTTCTCGAGGCCGGGGCTATTCCTACCGTGGGGCTTGCTGCAGCTGAAAGCAACGATTCACTCGCCAAACGTCAGCAACCCGAGGTGCCTAGTTGGTGTTCCTGAGCTCTAAAGCACGGCCGGGACTGACAAAAACATTGCATATAACGCGGAGCTTGTCAAGCAAAGATCGTCGCGAATCGTGTCGATACCCGATTCCAGGTCAGCACTGGCAGCGGCCAACATGGCAGCGGCCTCAACGTGGCCGCTGCCAGCACTACAATTTGGTGGGCAACAGAAATGTCATAACAA
>WOVY01006118.1:27500-33603 GCA_013436015.1 Rhipicephalus annulatus | reverse complement strand
TCGTGAGTCGAGCACTATGCATGACACCGACACCGAGCCTTTGCGTCTTTTCCCTTCGCAAGTGACATGCATCGGTGACGAGCAGCGCTATGATGCATCCTTGCGTGCTATCATTGAGAGCCTCGAATCACCATCTTCCAGTCAGTCCTATCGCTCGTTCGTGCTCCACGATGGTGTATTATACCGCCAAAGTTTTGAGCCGGATGGACCGGCTATGTGCTTGTCATTCCGAAACACCTTCGTTCGGAAGTCTACATGAACTTCATGACCTTCCGACTGCTGGTCACCTTGGTTGGTCACGCACTTACGACCGAATACGCCGACGCTTCTAATGGCCAGGGCTTGCACGCTCAGTCAGAAGGTACGTTGCGGCTTGTGAGAATGTCAGCGCCGCAAAACGCCATCGACACTTCCCGCCGGACGCCTTCAACCACTCGATATTCCGTCAGAACCGTTCCTCCGCGTTGGCTTGGACCTACTTGGCCCTTTTCCCTTGTCTTCCTCGGGTAACAAGTGGATAGCCGTGGCCACCGACTACGCCACGCGTTATGCCATCACACGAGCTCTCCCAACAAGCTGCGCCACAGATGTCGCCGACTTCCTCCTCAAGGACGTGATTTTGCAACACGGAGCCCCACGGCACCTGCTTACAGACCGTGGCCGCACCTTTTTGTCGAAGGTCATAGCCGACATCTTGCAGTCCTGTAAAACGAGACACAAGCTGACTACGTCATACCACCCGCAACCAATGGACTCACGGGAGCGCCTAAATCGAACTCTTACAGACATGCTCGCTAAGTATGTTTCTACCAACCACACCGACTGGGGTCTCGCATTGCCGTACGTCACATTTGCCTACAATTCTTCGCGCCATGACACTGCCCGTTACTCTCCATTTTTTCTGCTGTTTGTCGAGAACCAACATTGCCTCTAGACACCGTCATACCGTCTCCTGGAGTACCTACCAGTGAATATGCCATGGACGCTATCACTCGGGCCGCTCACGCACGCGAAATCACCCGTACTCGCCTTCTTACCTCTCAAGAGAAGCAACGGCGCTTGTATGACCAACGACACCGCGACGTACACTTTCCACCCGGTTCTTGGTACTGCTCTGGTCTCCGACCCGTCAAGTCGGCTTGTCAGAAAAACTGCTTGCTCGCTACACAGGCCCATACCGTGTCCTCCGTGTGGTTACGCCTGTAACATATGAAATTGGTCCTGCCACCCCATTGTCTTCATGTGCCCAACAGGCTACCGATATTGTACATGTTGCGCGCTTGAAGCCCTACAACTCTCCTAGTGACGTTGACATCTAAATGCGCCGAGATGGCGCTTGCGCCGCCGGGGGTTATGCTACATGCATGTATACTGATATTCTAGGGGGCGACGCGCGTGTGTGCCTGATGAGGAAGACGAAGGGTTGTCTCCGCTCGATCGCTGGTGAACCGGGCACGCCATTACCGCTGGTTTGGAATATATCTAATCCCCAGCCTCGTCGTTACGGCGTCTCTTCTTTTCCGTAACAATATTAAATGAATGATATCTTGCCTACAACACTGGTCCCGCGCAGCGAGGTATTAGTCCTCCAAGAGTTCTGAGCTTCGCGCCATACACTGGGTGCCGTAAGATCACTGCGAAGCTCGTTTGTATCCATTGGAAACCGATAGGTGGCCTGCCGTCACTGGAGATCCAAACTCACTACCTCACGCATTGGAAGCTGAAGCCCAAGCGTTTTGCCACCGCTGCGGCAAATCTTGCCTACAACAAACGTGACCTCGGCAGGGTAACGGCAGACCATCACACCCGCTTCGATTAATTGTGTGCAGGCCGCATGGTCCTCGTGTTCTCACTGCCATCACAGCAAGACGGGGAGGAACCCAGTGTGAGGTGCTGGCAAGATTAAGCAGTGCAACACGGGGTTTGGCGAGTGCCAAGCGGGCTGTGACTATTTGCGTTAGTTCCAACAAGAAGGAAGCTGACAGCAAACGCTGTAAGTGTGGAGAGCGGGGGTCTCAGTGGTGGGTATAGATAGTTTGTATATTTACTCCGAAGACAGGTCGGTATAAAGAGATCGCGTCGGCCTTCGTCTAGTTATGCAGCAGCTGCGTTTGGGAGGAAGAAGAGAAGGAAGAAGGAAAGGCAGGGAAGTCAAACTGATGATATTCCGTCATCTCTGAGCCTTTGCTTTATATTTATTGTTATAACCACTGAGTGACGTGCTTGTTTTCTTGCAAGCACTTCCTCTCTTCATTACTTCCGGTTTCCCCATTGTTGAGGAAAAAAGCTGTTCAATGAAATAGAAAACAATGGTTCTGGTTAAGTTATATTGGATGCATGCGATACCGGAGCGTAACTTCAGGTAAGGGCCAATAATTTTACACGATAATCTATGAGAATTCAGCCGATTCAGCTCACCGAATTATTGTGACCAGCTGCGATAATTTCCGCGCCTAACGGGACAGATATTTTTTTTTTTCTTACGTGGCCACAAGGATTCGCAAAAAAGTATTTTTGAAAAGTCGGTTGATAGGCTGGTCAATCGGTATCAATCAATCAATCACAATTCGCTTGGCAGATGAACGCCACACAAAATTAACCAGTACACTAGAATACACTAACGGTGACGTGTGAGCTTGGCTATATACCACACAACTCAGTCAATTACTGGGGTCGCTTCCGGAATTTTCGTGTACCATTTATCTGTGTTAATATACGGTGTTATCATGCACTGCACTGGTGCAACGCCCGTGTTTCGTAATGCGTGCATGATTGGCCCGTTCAAAATCACTCGCAGAATCAAGTGGCTTGGTTATAGTTAAGAAAATGCTGCGCGACTTTGCAACAACAACACGAATTTGCAGGCTGTGTATTGTGGTCACGCCCAGCGTGCGTGAATCATTCCTTGTACAAGAGCGAAACCCTCGCGGTGGGGGGGGGGGGCGCCTTCTGATCCGCTTACATATATTTCCACGTTGCACACATCGAAGAACGGGTCCGCACCATCAAAGCTTCGTGCTTCGCACTCAGGGTGTGACGCTTTCTCAACGACAGGACTAAAGACACCCATGATGGTCGCCGTCTTGCGGGTGCTGGGGCTATCTTTCACATGATCATAACCCAGGTGTCTTCTATGTGGATGCTGTCAGCCCGCACCACGGGGTACACGGCAGCTGTCACCCACTGAAACACTGCGGTTAAAGACCTTGCTATTCGTGTCCCAAACTTAACGTTTGCGGCGGAGATCGCCGCCCACTGCGCTGGCCGCCGCGGACCCATGCAAAGTCCCGGATCATTATCACAGACTCCAGTGGTGCCTGCTGCAATTAGTGAGCGAGACTTTGTTCCGTACTGCCCACTCGAAATTCTCCGAGATTGCCAGTACACGGGTATCCGTCTCGTCGTATACCCTCCGTGTGGGCACCGGCTCATGGGAGTTGAGGGAAACGAGACAGCCGACGCCGCCGCCCGCGCTCTTACTCACCAAGCATATCGCCTCATCTGAAGGCTGCTCCGAGACACGATTTCAATCTGACTACCGCCTTCAGAGAGATCACCTCTCTTGATCGATCCTCCAATGACTTCTATCCCCCTTCTGTGAAGGCCTCACCAGGGCTGAGGAGCACTGGATTTTTCACCTCTTCAGCATTGTGCCTGGCAGTACTGAATCATTCGTACTCGGACTTCTCGGGCACGTTCCCTTAATGTGCGGAGGAGTCTTCAGACACCTATGACACGGTGGGGACATGTCCCTCCAATCCTACCTACCCACCCTACACAAGTAGTCTGGGAAGCTGTCCTGCTTGGCTGCTACAACCGCCAAGCCCAACGGGCCAATACTGCATAGTGGGCTTGTATACCACCTGCCCGGCCGGCCGTAGCAGCTACAGGCATCCTTCCCAGTGTCTGCGAAGGCTGGGCCCTTCTTACTCGGCCCATCCGCACCTCCCACTTTAAATAGAGTAATAAATGTTCCCCACCACCACCACCACAACTCAAGTGGGCTATCAGCGTTCCTGTGAATCTTGAAGTATACCCGGAGCGGGAATTGCCGAAACTAATAAACTTTTATAAGATCTATATTTCTTTTCGTCTGTAGGATTACAGAGCAGACAAAAGTTGCACGCAGTGACAGAAACTGTCCCGAAGTATCCAAATATTAACCAACGTAAAAAGTAATTTGATAAAAATTGACATGGAATAAAATTATTTAACCATTTCACATCTGAACGGTTATGTTGGGGAATCAGAAGAGGTGGTTCATCATCATTTGGCTATTGACCTTATCATTTTCAGGCGAAAATTTTTCTCCCCATTGACGCCTTATTCTGTTCCTCCTTCCTAGTGCGGGATTGAGGCCCACTGGACAGCTTTAAGCTCTCCCATAGTAGAGTACCAAGTACTCTAAATCGTTACTCACTTTTTATACCCCCGCTCTTCCTACTGTCCCATAACAGAGTACCACGTACTCTTAATCGTTAAACACTTACTCTAAATACGCAATTTATTCTAAACACAAACACGTACCGTAGTGCCCTATGACGAAATGAGCCCTTTCTAAGCACATCAAATCCTTGTTTTCGGGATAGTTCACCGCTCGTAGTTGAGCGCCTAGAGTTATCTAAATCGTCAATTATGTTTTCAATATCACAGACCTTCTCCCTCACACGCTAGACACATGACAGGCATGTTACACTCCCGTACAAAACCTCACACATAGCGAGGATGCCACAGACAGACGATAAAATACAAATAGACGCGCATAGAAATGTATTGAGATCGCGTGAAAGTGTCACAGACTCTTACGCATTCGCCTAAGACGACTGTAAGGCAAGCACCATCCTCTTCCTCTTACGAGTCGTTTGTATTGGCGCCACCGCAATGCCAGAGCGCAAGTGTCACTGCAAGATACTTAAGCCAGAGGTGAGGGCCACCTCCGCAGTTTTAAAGACGATAGTCTTGCTTGGATACTTGAACGCAGGAACTTTGTCTGTCTGTCTGTCTGTCTGTCTGTCTGTCTGTCTGTCTGTCTGTCTGTCTGTCTGTCTGTCCTGTCTGTCCTCCCGCCCGCCCGCCCGCCCGTCCGTCCCGTCTGTCTGTCTGTCTGTCTGTCTGTCTGTCTGTCCTGTCTGTCTGTCTGTCTGTCTGTCTGTCTGTCTGTCTGTCTGTCTGTCTGTCTGTCTGTCTGTCTGTCTGTCTGTCTGTCTGTCTGTCTGTCTGTCTGTCTGTCACACAATTCACAGCCACCTGACGAAAGTTTAAGCACTTCCTGTGCGCCCAGCAATCTTGAACTTGTGACTGCGTTCAGACTTGTGAACATCTTCGGTGAAAAAGCAAATGTCACACCTATCGGAGGCGCCACCTCAACACGTAAGTATTAGATGGTCTGTTCTTTTACTACAAAACACAAAGAAACGTAATTAAAAAGACCCTAGTGCTTCTTAGGATGTGCTCTAAATGCGACGCTCTGCATGAAAGAAGGCTGGCGGAAGACTATCGTCTTTCGACGAGATTTTCAGCGAAGCGCAAAGATATGCGACCAATTTGTAAAATGAAGGCCTTGGATACCACATCAAACACGAAATATGACCAACGTTCGGCCTCTTCCTCGTCTTTTCGGCGCCTACCGGAAAACTTGATTGGATAATCTCTCCGACCTCGATGTCCCACCATGTTACGACCATCTCTAATTGTCTCTCTGTGTGTAGAAGCTAACCAAACTACCTCTTTTTTTTCTAAGTGGTCGAGTGTGCTTCAGCTAATTGAAAACTTGAAAAGCGGTGTAATAAGTTAGCCTCCATGTTGTAGCTTGTTATTGCGGTGTATACGCTTGCCTGCCTTAATTACATTGCAGCCAGAGTGTGCTCATGGTAACGCCCATTTCGCGATCTCTTGTCGGCCGTGTCCCGAATGATTATTATAACTGCGCCAGGCTGCGTTCCACGTGAAGATACCGCCCACGTCTTTCATCGCCGGAGCAGATGCGCAGGCGTTCGGGCACCACTAATCACTTTATGGTGATTAGTTTCCCCTATATTAGTTACGCTGTCCCTGTCATGGCTTATTTTGGGGCTGTGGGTGTGTTAATCCCGTGCCGCACCGA
>WOVY01006118.1:0-25000 GCA_013436015.1 Rhipicephalus annulatus | reverse complement strand
CCACGCATTAGCCTGATACTCACAGGAAAGTGTGAAGGGTGTAGGCTCCTTTGAAAGTCGCGCAGTTTGTTTCATGGCGGCTTCAGAAAAGTGTTATACAGACTACATGTCTTGGCCTTGTGAACGCATTCCAAACGCTCATACGACATGCTTCTCACCCATCGGTTGTTCTCGGCAAGCCGGTTCTTTTTCTTTTTGCCTTCCTTAAATGGACGTATACAGTGAGTGGCTCGTACGGCACTAAAGCAGCAGCGTTTTTCTCTCGTTTTTTTTTCACAGCCTTGAAAAAGACCTGCGATTTGGTTTGATAAGTTGCACCGATGCTCGTCCTATTCGAACAAACCGTAATGCGCGCACAAAACAAAAGCAATCTCTAGGTCGCGCCGCGGGAGGTACCGACAAATTTGGCCTAATGGACAGGCCGGACAAAGGCGTTCCCCACCTCCTCCACTTCACAAAGCGTGGGGGGTCTCGTAAATGGACCGTGCGTGCTATGCTACAGGCGTGCGAGTACAACCGTTTTAAGAGCGCAGCAGTAGTCTTAGAAGTTAAGTGGTTGGCCATAAATAAAAGCTCCCGCGGTGCACTGCGGTACACCCATGTAACGTGTCTGAGCACTATCGCTAACACACACGTACATAACATAAAAATATAAGAAGTTGAAGACGTGAGGTGAGATATATTAGCGGGACGCGTACGGGGAATTCGTGCTTTTCAAATCGACTCCCGCTTTTGCGCGCAGTATATAAGCGGTCCTTCTTCTTTAAGGCAAGAAAAAAGAATGGCGTTCGAGTACCCGAGCGCGAGATGTACTCCCTGCTGTGTAGGACACGGAGGATGGCGTGGAACCGTTAGACGCGGGGGTATATGACTGAATGATAATCAATGCATGGGCGCTGTGGTTTCACAAGGACTAATTGGTACGCGCGTGCCGTGCGCAAAAATATACTGAGGATGACGGCATTTCTTGAAGTAGAGGTAAGAAGGCTTTTCTTCGTATTGGTGTTGCCATGCATTCGTTTTCCAACGCATTGTCTGCCGTATACGATACCACCATTTCTCGCCTTTATGATGCTCTGTCAATGTCATAGAACTTTTCGTGAAAAATTCCAGCAAAAAACGGGCTATTTATGCAGTTTTTACCACAGAACAAAGATATATATCTTCTAAATGAATAAATAAATGAGTAAATAAAGAAACAAATGGAGCTGCGGAAGAGATAACTATATGACAAGTAATGATATTTAAATGCATCTAATGAAATCTGATAGGTGGGGGCATATGTGGAAACAAAACTAAAGCATTTTACAACAGCACTATAATTCATGAAACGAATTGAATGACTTCATTGAGTGATCAAACACATTTCCTTCAGCATTTGGGAATGGTGCGGCACCTGGTGTAGCACCTTTCGAGCAAATGCAGTATTTTACTTGGCCTCCGAGATCGGTTTCGCCAGTGTGCGTAACGCAGACTTATCACATGCTCGTGGCATTGGTTAAAAAATAAAAGACGCCTCCTATGCATACGTATGAACTTTAGAAATGTACACGAAATACCAGAACAATGGCTTGTGAAAATGCTGATGACCAGGTATCCTGCTCCAAGGAGTCGCAAATGCCTTGCGTAGATTAGAAAGCGCGTTTCATGGATTAGCTGCAGTAATTGTGAAGACAAGCACTCCCCAATCAGCATACTTTGCGAAGTGACCTGCCGTATCAAGATCTCCGCTTGCCACTTTTAACGTTAAAAGTGGCGCGATAGCGTAAATAGCTCGTGTCGCAGAAAACCTGCCGCCGGCGTCGGCCCCGTTGGTTGTGAGCGAAAAATTGTCTGTGCGTCTGTGACTGAAAAATCAGCTTACCGAGATAGCCGCGGGAGGCCGCTACTTGTCCATGCGTGCGCGCGGGATCACACTGGGAAAGGCGCGTATTCGAAGGAAAAAAAAAAAGTACCGTGCCTTGTGACCTTGAGCAGTTTCTTTGCCCTGCCACCGCTCCCTGCTTAGATTCCAGCGCTTTCGTCGGGACGAGAGAAGAGACGCAATTGCAGCATGCGACGAACCTTTGTAACTCCACTCGCACTGGACGGATTCTTAAAATTTTTGTGGCGTTGAAAACGTGAGGCAATAAGCTCTTCTAGCGAATTCATTTCATGGTTACTTGAAAAAGTGTTTCAGGGCCCTTTTAACGCCTTTTGTTTGACAGGTGTCGTGACGAAAACGAGCCCATTCGGCGATAATAGCGCGCGCTGGACCAATCTACTCTGTGCGTGTTTGTGTGCGCGCGTGTTTATGTAACAAAACATATGAATAAGTATGCACTTAGCGGTTGAAGGGTGGACTAGGGGCCGGATTTCGCTGTCGCGTTCAACTCTTAAAGGCGAAGCTTATAGGTCCCCCATTTTTTCGTTTTTAGGAGCTTCGCCACCAAAAGCATTTTTTAATGACTATAGACCCTTTCACTGTTTACAAACACGGACCCTTGATCACATCGGTTTCGTCCACCGATGTGCCTGAATAGCATCGGTGGCAAAGAAGAGTTAACAAATAGCCCGCTGATTTTCTACACTTTCCTTCCATCATTTCCAAAATATATTCAAATAAAAGTTATTTTCAGTTACATAAAAACTACAAGAGATTGGCTTGGACATCACGCACGCTCTCTTTATCTGAAAACCTAACAAGATACTTCCCTTACCCTTGAAGAAACGTGAAAATGTCCTTTCAGTTTCGTCGTTACGAGCTTTTAAATGAGGTGACCGGAAGTTTTTTTGGTTCACAATGCTTGCAATCTTGAAACCGTCTATGGCATTTCTTGGGATACTTCGACGCGGAAATTTTGGTTTGTCTGTCTATACGTCTCTACGTCTGATTCTGTCACTCGATTCAGCCACAAGAGCGAAAGTTTAACCCCTTGTTCAGTGGTCACTGATTTTGATCTCCTTGTTGCGTTCATACTAGTGAAGATATTCAATCAAAAAGCAAATATTACGCATGTTTGATTGATTGATTGATATGTGGGGTTTAACGTCCAAAAACCACTATATGATTATGAGAGACGCCGCAGTGGAGGGCTCCGGAAATTTAGACCACCTGGGGTTCTTTAACGTGCACCCAAATCTGAGCACACGGGCCTACAACATTTCCGCCTCCATCGGAAATGCAGCCGCCGCAGCCGGGATTCGAACCCGCGCCCTGCGGGTCAGCAGCCGAGTACCTTAGCCACTAGACCACCGCGGCGGGGCAATATTACGCATGTTTGGGCGCAACATCAACACGTGAGTATTTGTAGTGTGTTACTTTATTTTTAAGGTGCATGTATACTTAATTCTAAAGACCACACTGCTTATTACGATGCGCTGGCAACTCGACGCTATGAACAACAACAACAACAACAACAACAACAACAACCAAGAACGGGTGTTTCCCAAGCTTCACTAAAACCAAGACTAAAACTACGTGGTGCTGCCACCTACCAATGGCTTTGTATTCTAGAAAAACGGTCTCTTCAAATTACTGCTAGACGGCGTGCATATCTCACGCAGCACCTACTCGCCGATTCTCTCGCGCCGAACGTCATATAAACGTTTTAAGGCTGGTGCACACCGGTGACTAGCAGCGGTCGCGCGACCATTTGCGACTGGCGACCAAAAAACGACCGATGTTCACACCGACAGGGACTGTATGCGAGCGACTGGAAGTCGCAAAAGCGGAGAGTCACGTCCGGATCTCGTTATCAGCGAGAACTCTGGAGACCGGCGCCGATCAGCTGATCGCCGCCAGCTGAGTGAGCAGAGCAAACCGGGCGCGTCGCATTTATTGTTTTCGTCCGTTCTCGCACAGCGTTCCCAACAGCGTCAAGTTCGATTCAAGCGAAGAACAAGAAATTTTCATGGTGCTGATGCGCCGTGCCATGGTGTCAGCGCTGGCATCACAGCCTCCAAAAAAAAAAAAAAATGCCGGTAGTGGGTGTGACCATCCTTTCGATCGCGCGAGTTGGCCGGCCATGCAAGCCACCTGCCTCCAGAGCTGCGCAGCCTGAGACGACGAGGAGTATTTCCGAGAGTCGTACGTATTCAGAAACGGCCCTTGAATTTAAATTGACTTGCCACAGCCTACAATACAGCACAAACACGTCTCGAACGCGGTGTCTTTTAGGTCGTTGTCAAGGCATGAAGCGCAAACGCGTTCCAAACGCGCTGCATTGAAGGCGGTGATAAATCAAGTTCAAGACCATAAAACGGTTCTGAATACGGGAAAAATATAGTGCACAATTTATTTCCTCTTTACTTTGACGGTGTTTACCTTCTTACGAATACCGCCACGTAAGTTCGACACTTTGTTCGAGCTGCTGCGCCCCGCCATCTCCAAGCCAAGTATTCCGTGGTGGTGGCCATGGTGCCACAGACCCATTGGAACGCACTCGTTTGTACCTGGCGGCAGGAAGCCAGCGCAATGAAAAAACAAACGAACAAAAATTGAGCATCGCTGATTGGCTCCAGCAGCTTTGCGACTGCAGTCGCGTGACTGAAAAATCGGTCAGGAAGCGACTAGCCAAAGCAGCCGCTTTGCGACCGTTCGCAACTGTTTGCGACCAGTCGCAAATGGTCGCGCGACCACTGCTAGTCGCCGGTGTGCACCAGCCTTTATTCTTTCTCTGTGTCTCCCCAGACAGCAGATTATCATTTTTCGACGACCTTTGCAACGAAGCACGCAGTTACGCCACCATTTTTTTTTAACTCAATAGAGTACGAAAGTGGCAGGGAGGTATATGGCGAGCTTGATTATAAGTAGAGTCTGCAAAATGAAATTACGAATAAATTATACATATTGCCACCCTAAACGCAGCTGCAGATATGCGCGTGTTGCTAAATGAAAACATAAGCAATTCGAAACACAAAATCTTTCCGTAAACCTGTCACGTCGCTTCGGTTTGTTGCAGAAACGCGGCTCACAACTTTGAAAAGTTGTTCGCTTTTCTCTGCTTCAAGTTGGGTTAAGATGAAAAAAGCAAATTGGCAGTTTTGCCAAGGTTAAGTAGAAAAATTGAAAACAGTGCGCTAGACGCACTGATCTTGAATACCAAACGTGTTGGTAACGGAACATGTTTTAAATTGAATAATGTAAGATGATGAGTGACAAACACGGCGTATTCGCATCACTCCGTTTGGTACTGCATATATATCTTTGACGACATTGTTTCTAGTATTTGTTCGCGTTGCTTTTTTCACAGATCGAAAATGACTGAGCGAGTGAATGAGTGAGTTTGTGTTCGCACAAGCGAATGAGGATGAGTGAGAGGAATGAGTGAGTGAGTGGGTGTGGGAGGGACTGTGTGCGTGCATGTGTGAGTGAGCTAGTGAGAGACAGAGCGTGGGGGTGTGAAGTGAGTGAGTGAGTGAGCTAGTGAGAAAGTGAGTGAGTGAGAAAGTGAGCTAGTGAGAAAGTGAGTGAGTCAGTGAGCTAGTGAGAATGTGAGTGGGTGAGCTTGTGAGAAAGTGAGTAAATAAGTAAGCTAGTGAGGAAGTGAGTGAGCTGGTGAGAGACAGAGTCTGGGAGTGTGAAGTGAGTGAGGGAGTGATTGAGTGAGTTAGTGAGCTAGTGAGAAAGTGAGTTAGTCAGTGAGCTAGTGAGAAAGTGAGTGGGTGAGCTTGTGAGAAAGTGAGTAAATAAGTGAGCTAGTGAGGAAGTGAGTGAGCTAGTGAGTGAGTTAGTGAGTGAGTGCGCGAGCGAGTATTTTGGCATGGTCAGAATCTCGTTTCCCTCGCATGCGCTTGGTTATCACGAGGTCGTGCAGTCGAGAACTGGACGCCGCGAAATTAATCCTGTAAAACGACCCTCCACGAAACATGCATCATCATCGTCATCATCATCATCATCATCATCATCAGCCTGACTATGTCCACTGCAGGACAAAGGCCTCTCCCATGTTCCGCCAGTTAACCCGTTCCTGTGCTTGCTGCTGCCAATTTATACCCGCAAACTTCTTAATCTCATCTGCCCACCTAACCTTCTGTTTCTCCCTAACCCGCTTCCCTTCTCTGGGAATCCAGTCAGTTACCCTTAATGACCAGCGGTTATCCTGTCTACGCGCTACATGCCCTGCCCATGTCCATTTCTTCTTCTTGATTTCAGCTATGATATCCTTAAACCCCGTTTGTTCCCTAATCCACTCTGCTCTCTTCTTGTCTCTTAAGGTTACACCTGCCATTTTTCTTTCCATTGCTCGCTGCGTCGTCCTCAATTTAAGCTGAACCCTCTTTGTAAGTCACGAAACATGCAATACGTCTCAAAGCCCAACTTTCTGTGAAACTATAGACACTCAGCTTATCGTTTCCGAAGCGCTACAGAAACTGACGAGTTGGTTATGTAACCTTCGCAATCCTTCCTTCTGGTTGCCTATAGGAGACACTATAGCTGGGGATGCACTTGAAGCAGGGGTCACATTTCGGAAAGACCCCGCTATATTCTCCGTGTCGTGTAAACAACGTTGCAACGTGACGCCGGAGTGATCAACTTGAGCCCTGTGTTAAAGAAAGCGTCATTACTCGAAGTTGAAGAACAGCGACGGTGATAGCGCGACCACACGCACAGCTTTACTCCTGATTCATTTCTCATAGCCCGTCAAGGACCGCCGTATATTTCGCGAGTGAAGGCTGTTAGCAACTATGGCATGAATCGCGAAATTAGTGGCTGTTAAAGTTACGATCCTCCTTATCGAGAAGAAGAAAAGAGAGAGAAAGGAAATTGGAGAAGCCACGCCTCGTCTCGGATGTGTGTGGTACAGTGGCACTCACACTTTGGCGGCGTTCGTGCGGCCTGGTGTACTCCTCGTTTCAACTTACGGTGCATCGTCGCATGTCCGAACTGATCTCGGAGGTCAAATAGAATACGTGTGGTCCAGATTCACGTCGTGGGTCTGGCGCAATGCATTTTGTTTTTTTTCAAAATGCTGATTTTCAGAAGGCATGCACGGAAGTGCTTCTCCGGAGCCCAGATGAATGAACGCCACACAGATAAGTGTTGCGTCTTGTCATAGTTCAGCGCGCCAGTGGAATAACTGCCATAACTGACATGATTGCATTGTCTGTCCTCTATCATTCTCCTTCTTTTAATCACCTCCCTCCCCAGGGTGATGTAGCCGGAGTAGTACTTCTGGTTATTTTCTCTGTTTTTTCATGCATTTTCGGTTTCCTTTCGTCCTAAATTTCTTCCTTTCTTTTTACCTTTCTTTCATCTTTTCCCACTTTTATTCCTTCTTTTCTTCCTTCTTTCTTTCTCATCTCATTCTTTCTTTCTTCAAGCGTCCCTCATAATGACATGGTGGGTTTGGGACGTTAAACCCCACATATCAATCAATCCTTCTTTCTTCAGCTCTTTCCTTTCTTCCCCTTCCCTTCAAGGCTTCCTTTTATCCTTACTTCTTTTCTTCGTTCCCGTCTTATGTTATTCATTCCCTCCTTTAAGAGATCAATCACTTTAATATCGCACAATGTCTCTCCCTCCATAAACCGCAACCCGGCGTCTACAGAAGATGCAGAAACCGAAACATGTGTGAGCAAGAAAATGTTAATAAAAGCTTTTAACCAGATAAAAGAAAATGTAAGGCCACAATACCTGGAAGACGGCGAAATCCGACCACCCATCAGTAAACATATGACAGAACGGTTAACAGGAACCGAAAAGGCGGTTAACCAGAACAAAACAGGCTGTTAAGCAAAACTGAAAAATCGTGTCCAGAAGGCCATGATTCATCACCCATTGCACACTTCTTCGCCTCATCGTCAGCATTTAATTCGACGATGTGATTATATTTTTTTCCTTTCCTTCCAGCTTCTTTTCATTCTTCGCTCTCTCTCTCTTTCTCCACTCCCTGCTGACGCCACCTCACCAAAACTCTGTCAAGCGATTCTCGTGGCAATCGGAGTGTGATGGATGTAGCCTTGGATTTCTGAAATATATGGGATCCGTGTCACGCAGTGCGAAACGAGTCATTTGATATTGCGCGTGGTCGTGTTTGCCGTGGCGTAACACGCGGAAGCTGTGGGCGTTTAAAAAATCCACGCGGAGTCACAGCCATAACAAAAGAACAAAAAAAAAGCTAGATTATACGTTATAGAGTGCTCCGTCAAGGCGTTGCTTTTGTAAACAGTTATTACCGCATTCCCTCACCGCGCGTCTCCATTATTATTCACTGGGCTTGTCTCGCCGCAACCAGCGGCGCCGCCTGTTTAAATTAACGCGACTCGACTCTACAGCTACACACGTATGGTTAGCGAGTGGCGCAGCGTGCTTAAAATTGCGCAGTCAATTTAGTCAGCAACCGAGAAGCGTTTCTGCAACGATGACAATCAATCACGGAACGAAGTTTCAAGGCGAAACGCCAATTTTCGCGCCGCGTCTGTCGCTGTGTATTGCGTATAGCGCGACCAACAGACGCGATTGGATAAACTTTTATTTTTGGATTGGATAAACTTTAATTGAACAGACGCGAGATATGTGGGTAATAGTTAGCTGCGTGCAAGAAACTTCGTTTAATTTCGTTTGAGAATAAGGTTTAGAGCCTAAAACCGGCATTACGCGTGGTTTATAAGGGGCCCCTTGTGTAAACGCCCGTGTAATGACGTCTTTACAAAGACTTCTTGAACAAGAATTGTTTCGAATAGGAAAGTTTCAGCCAGTCGCGATTCTCGGCATGTCATTAGCGCTATACTTGTGACCCATGACACAAGATCATTGACAAACAGTAGCGTGATAGCAATTGCTGGCGTAGCTTAATGTTAATTATATCTGACAGACAATCACACAAATTCCTGACATAATTGTCTGTTTGATCTCATTAATATTAACTAAGAAAACGAGCGTTCAAATGTATGCTTCTTTTTGTGGTGTAATTTGAGGTTTAACGTCCCAAAACCACAATATAATTATAAGTTTGACGTTATTTTATGTACAGTGACACCGCGCAGCACTAGGGCTTGTGCGCTCATTGGCATTTTGCGGCTTAGCGAAGCCGCTAGTTTCTTCCGCACTCTTCAGCGAGAGCTGCCCTCGTCTTTCAGTTGCGGACATGGCTTTTTCGCGATGCGCGTAGAATCAATGAAGAGAGAAAGTGGATATATGGCGCGGCTATATAATATGCCTCACGTGCCGACCACCGAATAAGACAAAAAAGAAATAAAGAAAAGAGCGCAGAGTGCGCATCTCAAAAGGAGCCGTCGCTCAAGCAAGCCGTGACATATTAGCAATGGAAATGCAGAGTCTGACGTGTTGCACTCGGCTTTGCTTTTCCCGGAAAAGAGACGTGTGAGGCCCGATTCCGTGTTATGTAGAAAACGATGCAGCGTTCTCCAAAAGCCCTCTAGAGGCGTCGAGACGTTTTCACGCGCAAGCATGCGATGTATAGGCCATCTTCATACGACTGTCGGACGAGTGTGCACTGCAGATTGGTAGATGCGTCTTTGCACGTCCGAGAATGTGTCTCAAGCATTGTTCGGTGGTGCTTCGTATTTCTTTAATGATTCGCTTATCATGTAAACGCGAACGAAAGTCGGCGCCGTCTCCGGCCCTATGAACGAGTTGAATGACAAGTTCAGCTTGGAATGACATAATATTCAAGCTATAGGGTGTAAGGTTCATTATAAGATAGGTTAAAGGTGTGCGAACAGATAGATGTACAGTAATATAATAAAGAAAGGCAGCACCAATATTATATAGTACGAGTTCTGTCGTTCTTTTCGACATCATCCTTGTTCGTACGCCTTACCATTAAAAAAAAAGGCTGAAATCGAACTCCCACCGTTAGAAACATTAGAGAACTTTATAAAAAAAGAGAATGCTAGCCCTTGGCAGTTGTCATGCTGCTCCATTCCTCCTCCCTTTGTGTCCTTCTTGTGTATGGATATCAAACAACAACAACGACAACAACAGCAACAGAAACGATGACGACGATGACGATGACAACAACTAGAACGACAACGACGATGGCAGCAGAAACGACAAGCAACAACAACAAGCAACAAAAACGATGACGACAATAAGGACAACAAGAGGCTAGGAGCCGCTCTTTCTCTTTCCGTCTTCGTTTCCTTCTCGGCGTCTGTCATAATCATATCGTCGTTTTAAGACGTTAAACCCCACAAATCAATGAATCAATTTGTTTTCTTTTCCACATTTACTCGAATCACTGGAACATCTTAGATCTCGCACCAGAGAGCCATACTCCGAATTGCACCCAACTGTATGGCGTCAAAACTTCAAAAACGAAAAAAAAATAGCAACGACAACGCAGGAGTACGGTTCCCGATTTACGTTCTATGACGTACAGTGAGGCAGTCGCGTGGCCCATTGACGTTATTGTTTGCGATCGCGCAAACTAAGAAGAGCCGCCCCGCTAACTCAAGCCTCGAACCATAAACACGGAAGTCTCAGAAACCACGGCACTATCTTTAGACGAACAGAGTTTAACTTCACGCGACGCTGCGAAGAGCTTTGTTAGGCAGCCTTCGCCCACTCGGAAACTGAAAAACAATCGCGGAGTTCGAAACGGAAGACCAGAATCAGGGCGCGCGTGGTAACGTGTGGTGAAAAGCTCGTGCCACTGGTATTGCGGCTGCTTTCGCGTAAAAACATACAAATGCCGGCGGGGAAGACAGTGGCATGCGAAAAGCCTTTGCTGATCGATAGTTTGTACAAACTTCCGGAGCGCCATTATAGCCTTCGCACTCCCCTCTTGCTGGTGTGTGTTTGAAGGCGGCTTTATTATTATTATTATTATTATTATTATTATTATTATTATTATTATTATTATTATTATTATTATTATTATTATTATTATTATTGTTGTTGTTGTTGTTGTTGTTGTTGTTGTTGTTGTTGTTGTTGTTGTTGTAGTTGTATAAGAAGAGGTTGGTGCAATGCGTGGCGCCGGCTATACTCTTCTTCTCGTGCACAACAATCGACATCGCATATTAGGTAGCTGCGCCGTTTTTCTTTCCAAGAATTTCGTTTAGTTCGTAGCAGACGACGCCTTTCTCGGAATTCGTCTGAAAGCGGTAAGATGGGTCACGTGCAAGACGTCTGCTTCGCATCGTGTATCGAACATGGAATTTCTTAAAATTAGAGAGACTGTGGCACTGGGATCGGTCAGCAACCATGTTAATAATTGGTAGCTCAAGGATTTGCCTATAGTGATTGCACTCGTAGGCCTAGAATCACACTTGCGGCTTCGTCTATTGCCACGCTTTGGTTTTGTTTCGTATGAAAGAACAGGCGGTTATAAACTTCGTGAACCGATTTGAAATGGTAAGCCTACAGTGTTAAATTAGTGAAGTGTAACAGCTGAATATTTGGTCATTGTCGTTTCATGACAAAGCAACTTCAAGCCATGCGGAGCCAACTGGAGACAGAATTACAAGAATTAGACAAATCAGGTTACTATTCATCATTCCCATGCTTTCTGAAGTGCCGTGCGTTGCAGCTCCCATAGACACTAGCGCCAGTGTTCCTTCTAGTGTATATTTAAAAAACTATGATATGATATGAAAACTATGATATGAAAACTAGAAGAATTAGAATAAGGTGGAGCACATTCGGCAAGCACTCTCAAATTATGACAGGTAGATTGCCACTATCCCTCAAGAGGAAGGTATATAACAGCTGTATCTTGCCGGTACTTAGCTACGGAGCGGAAACCTGGAGACTCACAAAGAGGGTTCAGCTTAAATTGAGGACGACGCAGCGAGCAATGGAAAGAAAAATGGTAGGTGTAACCTTAAGAGACAAGAAGAGAGCAGAGTGGATTAGGGAACAAACGGGGGTTAAGGATATAATAGCAGAAATCAAGAAGAAATGGACATGGGCAGGGCATGTAGCGCGTAGACAGGATAACCGCTGGTCATTAAGGGTAACTGACTGGATTCCCAGAGAAGGGAAGCGGGTTAGGGGGAGACAGAAGGTTAGGTGGGCAGATGAGATTAAGAAGTTTGTGGGTATAAATTGGCAGCAGCAAGCACAGGACCGCGTTAACTGGCGGAACATGGGAGAAGCATTTGTCCTGCAGTGGACGTAGTCAGGCTGATGATGATGATGATGATGATGATGATGATGATGATGATGATGATGATGGTGATGATATTGAGAGATGGCTCAGCGATAATGAATCGTGTCATAGAAGTAACTGAAACCCGACAGAGACACAACTGAGACGTGACTGGACAGTAATCTCCTGGTCATCTCTTACTTTTGTTTCGATGTCAATTCGTGCTTTGTATTTTCGCTTGGTTCGTTTTCCCGGTTAATCTGCTTCACGCAGTGCAAGATGGCATGTATCGTGGAATTTCGTAATAATACACTAGAGGGAAAGCAGGGGCTCGTGCCGACGGAGGAAGCAATATATGAAGCTTCAGCCAGCATGAAAATGATTGACAGCGCATGAATTTTTTATGCTTCATTCTTTCGGCTCCTTGTGGCACCGTACGGCCTATAGCCCCTTTGTCAGAATACATGCAAAGTTCAACAGAAGTCACTTGAACACTTTGACCTGTGTAGACTGACCAATTTGAGTCAGCTCACAAGATTCACAAGGAGTCAATGTTTCGTGCAAAACTAGCGGCAATACAGAAGAATAAACAAAGCGACAAGTGAATTTGAAGTCGCCAGCATAGAGCTTGCCACAAGTACACTAGTGGGAACTCTGGCGCTAGTGTCCATGGCAGCTGCAATGCACGGGGCTTGAGGGAGCATGGAAATGATGGGTAGTACATGGTTGCGTATAATCTTTGTCCTTTTTGCTCAGTTGGCTTGGCATGACTTGGAGATGCTTTGTCACGAAACAAAAATCAGCAAATGTTCAGCAGTTGCACTACACTTCAAAAACGCAGGACGCACTAAGGGGAGACATTGCCTTTCGAATTGAAATCACCGCATAACATCCATATTTTCACTTCGCGCAGTAAGAAATATTACGTTCAGGAATTGACCAACTCATCCGATTTGTGTAATGAACTGTTAATAGCTCTCCACAGTTCTGTGCTATTTTACTACTTCAATTTGCCTTTGTATAATTGATAACACTGATAATGAAACGTGTTGCATTTGTCACGTAGAGTTCATTAATATTGTTTTTTGTCTTCACTTGCTTTTGACTATTTTCTTGTTATTTTTCAATAGTGAGTATTACCATTATGTTGTGTATTGATCGTATTTTTATTGTTAATCAAGATTATTCACTATTACTCACAAGTCCGTATACCATTGCTGTATTTTTTGTAATTACCCCATCCATGTAGCCTTAGGAGGTCCCCCTGTCAGTTTCTTTGAAACTTTAGGACCTCCTGCTGTAATAACGCTAACCATGTAACTCAACTGAACTATTTAATAAACTTGACTTGACTTGACTTGACATACAGTTAGGTGGACCTATGAGGTTAAAAAGTTCGCAGTTATAACGTGCTGGCAGAAAGCACAAGACCGCGTGTATTAACGAATCATGGCAGAGGCGTTTCCCCATGCAGTGGGCGTAGTCAGGCTGATTGTGTTGCATACCTTAACCTTCTAGACTAACCATTTAGAATCGGCTGACGAAGTTCAAAACGGTTCGTTCTTTTATTCGAAACAAAACCAAAACACGGGACTAAACAAAGGCACAAGTACTTTCGAAGCCCGCAAGCATGAAGACAGATCCGTGTACTATCCACGGTCCCTGAACAAGCTCAGCGCCACAGCCCCCTACACTAAATATTGTAGGAAACTTTATGATCTGTTTCTATGCAGTCAGTTCTCGGTGGTCGACGCTTAACTCGGAATCCGCCTGGAAGCAGTTTGTTACGCAATTCGCAATGCTTTCTGCGCTGTCGACCGGTTTATTCTGAGATGACTCAGCCGTATTATTGTGCAGACGTAACTCGCTAACCTCTTTCGATCAATCCTTAACCCAGTTTGACGTCATGGGAGCCCAAGGTATTCGTAAAGGCTTCGGAGAATCGCGTCTGGTTTGCACATGTGGCACTGGGCAAACTTAACGGCCTGCCCGACACAGGCTGGTAACGGAAGTCGTTTATTTACCCAGGTGCGTCAGCTGGGTCAGCATGCTAGCAAGTGTGTCTCGATTGTATACCGTGGTCTTTCTTTATTCCTTGGGTATCATCGATATAACGCACACTCCCAAGCACGAGCTGCAGCTGTTCGTCTGGCACGCTCGTCTGGCAATTCTAAAAAAAAAAAGCATGCAGCGCGTGCAAACACAGAGAAAAACAAGGAAGTCAGGACAGCACAAATGTCTTTGAGCTGTCCTGGCTTCCATCTCGCGTCCGTGTCTGCACGTCCTGTCTTTTTAGAATCAACACGTACCAATTAAATGCTCGGGTTTCTTTCTTATTCCAGGCGAAGATAATCATAATATCTGGGGCTTTACATTTCAAACGACGACATGATTATTAAGCGCGCCGTGCAGTATATAGGGCTCCGGAAATTTGAGTCTTCCGGCGTTCTTTAACGTGCTCTGACCTACGCACAGTATACGCGGGCCTTTCGCAATTGATCTCTATCGAATTGCGAGTGCCTCGGCGGTGACAGAACCCACGGCTTGCGGGTTCAGCAGGCAAGCGATGTAACTGTATACTGTACCGTCGAGGCGGGCGACAATGGAGGGATCAAGGTTCAGCATTTCTATCATCATCGTCATCATTTAGGATTATGATCTTATTCACTCACTTGTCCTCTGGATGTGTAACCTTTGTCACAACTGCTACACTTCTGCTGCAGCTGGTACAACGACTGCTGCTACAAATACTACTACTACTAATTAATAATAATAATATTACTAATACTATACGAACACTATAAATACTACAACTTACTATACCACTCCTACTACTCCTATATACTACTACTTACTCCTGCTTCTCCTCCTCCTCCTCATACTACTACTACCACTACTACTACTACTACTACTACTAGTACTACTCCTAAGACGACGACAGAGCATGTTTCTAGGGTCTACTCAACTACTCTACTATGGCAAGCCAACCCCCGGATTCACAAATGCTCCTCCACTCGAATTTCATCATTCACTTGACTGAGTTGAGCACTGCACCCCTGCTCGACTGAAACCTGATGCTGTGCTTCTCAAGAATCGCTCCAGATTATTGCCGATAGGCAGTGACTTGGTCTGCTGAGAGACGGCGCTCATATCGACTTTTTCAAGTGAAGGTGAAACGGTGAGTGAATGGACGTTCTAGAATACGGCGGTAAGACAGCTTCATTGGATTGGATCGGATAAACTTTCATTTGGTCCTCCAAAACACAGATCACTGTGTTTCGGGCAGCTCCCACGTGGGGACTGAGATGCCAAGCTCCTCAGCCGCCTCGCGGGCTTGGTGGACAGCCCAGAGCTGATCTGCCCAGGACGAGCTGCGGATTGCCGCCTCCCATCTGGCAGAAGTGATGTGCGATAAATGAGCGAATTTGGTGCACTGCATGCTAGAGCATGTGTTCTAATGAAGCTATTTCCCCACAATGTGGACAAAGATTACTTGGGTATAGGTCAGGGTACATGATGTGTAGCATTTGCAAAGTAGGGTACATTCGCGTTTGCAAAAGCCTTAATGTAAGTGCTTGGGGCCGGGTTAGATTTTTGTGAGGTGGAGGGAAAATCCTTCTAGACAGGTAGAAATGTTTAGTGAGCTCGTTATATGTTGTAAGAATTTCCCGGTTATCCCCTTCACCGGTAGAACGCATCCCCGGGGAGGCGCGGTTGGAGAGTTCTCGCGCCGCCTCGTGTGCTGCTTCATTGAGATTGGGAGGGAAATCGTTGATTTGCCCAAGGTGAGCTGGGAACCAACTCAGAAGATGATGCGTTATGTTCTTGCCTTGCAGTATTCTCAGCGTTTGTTCAGAGACCGTCCCCTTGGCGAACGCCCGTAGTGCTGCCATGGAATCACTGTAGACGACTTCAATGTTATCCATCTTGAGTGCTAAGGCGATGGCCACCTGTTCCGCAATGATTGGGTACAAAAGAAATTGGCAGATCCCACGTACAGTGGGAATTGATGATATGTGAAGGGCGTATGAGAAAGGTTGACATGGCACTTTAAAATTAGCACAGCATTTCGAGGTGGAGGTGACTGATGCAGTATATGTCACTCGCTCGATGGATTCCGTGCCGACCGGTTGTGCCCTCGCGATCTCCGATGACAGCGCAGCTTTGGCCGACTGGGCTGGCCCTGCGCCATCTCCTGACGCCGATTTCGGACGACAGCGTAGCTCTGGCCGACTGGACTCGCTCTACGCCATCTCCTGACGTTGGCAAGAGCTCTCGTCGAGTGGTGCCCCATCCTCGGACTCCTGCGACCGTCTCCAGCTTTCTTATCTTCTCCTCACTTCCGTCGTTCGCTGTCCCTGCGCCTCGCTCTCTCCTTCTTCTCTCTCTTTCTCTTTACCTTTTCATCGTATCCTTCTAATCTCTCCTTTACCCCTTCTCCCCCCCCCCCTCGTGAGCTACTGTTGAGGTGTCCTCCCCCCTGAGACAGTTACGGGGCTCAGGTTTCTCTTCGCTTCATTTAAAATCACTTCCTCCCGTACATGACTTCCGTATCATGATTATCATGTTTGCACCAGTCATATACCTTCGTCATCTATTGAGGTCGCACAAAACCAAATTTGGCATATTTAAAGCCAGCGAAACGACCGCGAGCGCATCATGAGTGTGGCATGTAGTCATGTTGTTACATGACACGCATGTCGTGATTATCATGTTTGTATGAGTCATTTACCTATGTCGTCCGTTCGCGTCGCGTAATACTGAGTTCGGTACAAGTGAAGCTATCAAAACGGCCGCGAGCACATCATGAGCGTAGCATGTAGTGATGTTGTTACATGACACGCATCTCATGTTTATCATGTTTGCACTAATATCATACCTTCGTCATTCATTCACGTCCCGAAATACCAAATTCGGTACAAGGGAAGCTAGAGAAACGGCCGCCAGAGCATCATGAGCGTGGCATGTAGTCATGTTACATGACACGCATATCATGATTATTATGTTTGCACCAGTCGCATACCTTCGTCATCCATTCACATACCGTAATACCAAATTTGGTATACGTGATGCCAGCGAAACGCCCGCGAGCGCATCATGAGCTTGGCATGTAGTCATGTTGTTACATGACACGCATGTCATGATTTCCATGTTATGGTATGCCGCTTGTGTTCGCCATGTAATCATGTCATACCAGACCAGTTTTGCAACATGCCATGTGAAGAAACCACCGCAAGGGCTGCAGGACCATGAAATGTAAATAATGACAAACATGACATCAGTGTCATGATTTTCAGGTATCGCCAAGTCAAATATGTTCTTCATACAGTCATGTAATGCCATACTAAGTTTGGTATCGATACCATTATCGAAACGGCCAGGAGAGCTAAAAGTCGTAGGAGGCTAGATTGATAGAAACGCGCAAAGTCGCCGAAATTTGCTAATAAATGTTCCGCATTTAATAAAAGTTCGCCCGATCATTCAATCAAGATATGCGTCGGGCTCAGCGCTAACTTGGTGCGTGACTGAACGCTCCGTTGACGCCATCCCACACAGGCGCCGTTCATTATCATTTTCTTTTCGTTCCTGCTCAATCACCGTCGAGTAGATTGCAATCTTGTGAGTCAGTTCTCACGCCTCGGTATTTGAGTGACATGTATGGGTTGCACCTGCATGCTACACACGACTCCAGATCACGGCCAACACAGAACACCCCTTTGATGCCAGTTCGCGAAAATGATTGAGCCCGCTCTGCAAAGCAGCGGCTGCCGTCGCGTGAAAAACAGCTGGTTTTCGCGCCGTGTTCCAGCCTTTCATACGTATCCTGGAAACACGAGGGAATTGGCTGTCCGAGGCAGCAACAAAAAAAAAAAAAAAAAGGTCGCGCATATGAGTATAGCGAGCATCGAGTTTCTGTTTGTGGCACGTTCCTCCGGGTGAAATCTTCTAGAAACGAAACCACGCAAGCCACATAATAGCTGCAAATGTTTTTCGTTCACTCGTATTAGTCAGTTCGACAGTTACTTTTGATAGCTAGTTGATTAGAGAACTAATTAATTAGTAGGAATTAAGTGAGTGACCAAGCTCGTGTGTTAGTTATTGCTCAATAGCTCGTTCACCAGTAAGTCAGTTCAATATCGAATGCGCTCGATATTCACAGGCTCGGTAATTAATTGAATAGTTAATTATACTTAGTTAGTTATTTCGATGTTAGCTGTTTGGTTGCTTAGTTTGATCTTCCGTTCGATATTTTTTTGTTCATTCGCAAGTTCCTTCGAACAGCCCGGTTTCTCTCTCTGTGTGTGTCATAGCGTCTGACTTTCAAGCTTTCAATCGTATTCAGGTCGTCATTGACTAAGTTAATGAAGATGCGTCTTAATCACCGACGTCGCAGCCAGCGATACTTGACGTAGGTATAGAGGTCGGCATAGGCGCACCAGAGTGCAGTGACGATGATCTGCTTCCTACTTTTGGACACAGGAGAACCCTTGTTCACCGAGTCACACGACCCTTGATCTCAGCGGGAGCGTTGTTTATCCGACCTGCATACAGCGTGATGGATCACCTCGTATCGCCGGGCACAGCCTTGAGAACTGAACACCCGAAACTCTCCGCGCGGAGTAGATGAACCATGCCGACGCTTACGAAACGGGTACATACCGATGTGGCTGTGAGAAAGCAATTGCACCCCAACCCCTTGACATCAGGACGTCATGGAAAAGCAAGGACACACATTCGTAGAGTTATACAGGGACAAAAAAGTATGTTTTTTGTGCTTAAATGGTGGAAGGACAAATTTGTCCTTCGAAAGTGTAGGAACAAAGGTGTGATTGTCCTTTTTTGACGTAAGGACAAGGATGAAACGTTTTGTCATTGTGAATGTAACGACAAAAAGTTTAAGACCTTGTACTTTTAGAATGCAAGGACAAAATTTGACCTTGCAATATGCGAGCACGAAAATGTGTTTTAGAAAAAATCTTTAACGATTTCGAGTACTTTCTACTCAACTATGGAAGAGCACTGAGCCGTCCCGCTAAAACCACACACAGCAGCCATTCGTCAAGTGAACCTCAAGACGTAGGATAACGCGTCCGATGCTCCACCGTCCGAAGCTGTACCGACGCTTTATTCGAAGGTTGTGGACTCAGTACAAAGCAATGGCAAGATTCCGAGGTTTCTCCTCCCTTTATTTTATTTTTTTCTCGTTTATGTAACAAATACTGTTCTAAACGCGAGGACTACGAATAATGTGTCGCACACTTTCCTTGACTTCATTGTCTCTCTGAGTTTTTTCAAGACTGTGCGAAACAAACAAAACGCCGTTACTGAGCGGGATTGTGGTTATGATGCTTGAAATAAAGACGATGAATGGTGATCATGGTGCACGTGGTCTTGCTAGCAACTTCTGACACTCGCGCTCTTACAGCTTCTCTGCCCGACAGTGTCCACAATTTTGAAGTGGCTGACATCCCTCGCCTTTATCTTTCGTACGCTTGTAGCTCGGAGTGTCCACATCCGCACTGTGTTGCTATAACCATCACAAGAAAAGTTCCCTAACGTTTAACTATTGCAAATGTGGTTGTCACTAGCAATATGTGTGCTTGACTATTGTTTTGTAAAGACTATGCACAGTTTCGACTCCTGACGTAGTACCGCAGCAGCGAGGCCGGATCCGACGTGAGCACAGATTTTTCGCAGCCGATCACGTGGCGTTGCGTGACGCTTTCGACAGTCAAACTCCGGCAGTTCAAGGTCATTGCGACGCTATGAATGATCTCAGGAACAATAGAGTAGAAATGCTTTCGCTACAAAGCGCAAAATGTGGGAAGGTCGATCTCAAATTGCTGTTTAGGGATAGATACCGTGAGAGGCTCGTCTTATAATCACAGTAATTGAAATCAAATGTTTCCGGTTCAGTTATGGACAATCTAAGTTTACAGCCTTTAACGCGGTCTTCGGCAACTCGCCGGCACATTGCAGGCTGAAAATCTCGGAGGCCATGCCCTTATATTCATTAAGCGTATACCGGGTAATCATTTGCCGCTGTTTCTTTTTGTGGCGTTTTTCTAGATTACAGAAAGCGTTCTCGCGCTGTGAGTAATTAGTTTAACAATACTACTGAGGCGGCTGAGTGAGTGGAAACAGCTTTGTTAGGTCTCACAATAGGCGCCAGCTAACTCGAGAAGAATCGATTTATTGATATGTAAGGTTTAAACGTCCCCAGAACTACGATATGATTATGAGAGACACCGTAGTGGAATTTTCCGGAAATTTCGATCAACCTCGGTTTTTTTTAACGTGCACTCCAAAATCTTAGCAACACGGGTTTACAGCATTTCTCGCCTCCACTCGAAAATGCAGCCGCCGCAGCTGGGATTTGAACCCGCGACCCTGCGGGTCAGTAGCCGAGTACCTTAGCCACTAGGACCACCAGCGGCGGGGCAACGCTGTAGGCCTGTGTGCTTAGATTTGGGTGCACGTTAAAGAACCTCCCAGGTGGTCGGAATTTCCGGAGCCCTCCACTACGTCGCCTCTCATAATCATTATGGTGGTTTTGGGACGTTAAACCCGACATTTCAATCAATCAACTCTGTGGGACTATGTCTGCCACTTGCAGTGGAAATGGCACACAAACGGGAAGTGCGCGCGTTTTTTTTTTCAATTTATTTAACGCGAATCGCGCGGAACTAACCTGCCTTCGTTTGACATGCGTTCGGATTCCTCGCCCATCCGGCAGACACAACCCGTTCTCCAGCGCTCACTCGTGTCATTTTCTTACCACGTAAGATGAAGAGACACCCACAGCTGGCACCTTGCCGGAAATACTGAACCCCGGTCACAGCGAGCATAAAACATTACGGCATGGTCGGTGGTTATCAAAGGCTATAGTGTTTTTGAAAAAAAAAAGTGGGTAATGATGTTAGATTACTATGTACTCTACTATGGGAGAGTGTAAAAGCCGTCCCGTGGTCTCACAGTGGCGTATGCCACAGCTATAATGCACACTGAATGTAGAGGTGTCCGCACGCTTTCGAATTCTTGCTATTGTCTGCAGTTAATGTATGTACATGTCATGTATTGCAACTTGCGTTGTGATTCAGCTCTTCTTTTGCTTATCGTTTCCTTTTTTCTTGCTGTGACATTTCAAACCATGCAAGAACCTTTTAACAGGCCGTAATAAAAGTATTTAACAGCAAGATACTTTTACATGAATTCTACGACTATCTAATATAACATTTCTTTTTTTGCACCATTCGTCAACATCTTCATAGTCGCCAATGCGAGGAGGACGCAGCCGAAACGTAACTGGAAACGAGATGCAGTGGAAGAAGCATGAGGCAGTGAGAGGCGTAGTGTATGCAGAGTTCCTCGAGCAGACGAGTTGTGGTACTCCCCATCAATGCCGGGCGGCAGAGGAGCGATACGCTGCGCATTCTCTCACGGCCTGCGCACCCAAAGAGAAAACAATAGGGCAGATTCTTCGCAGCCCTTTCCAAGCAAAGGTTTTAGGTCCCTCGATGAAACTTGTTTCATCTGGAGACCTTAGCGAGAGTTGGGACGCAGTGACATGAACTAGTGGCGGTAAAGGGGGGAACTAGACACGAAGCGCAGGCTTCAGTCGACACCTGGCTTCTTACCAGCCGCACCTGTTTGGATTTGAATCGAGGAAGAAACCAGCGCACCGTTAATCATAAGTTAAAGGATGGTTGTTTCTGATGAAGTAACCTACAGAGATGAGTATTGGTGACTTAATCTCCAACGAAATTTGCCTTGAATTTAAGGCTTACTAAAGAAACTAGTAACAGAAAGACGCACTTTGAGTACTGTCTGACCAGCACTGTCTGAGAGCACTGTCTTACCAGCACTGTCTGACCACGTTATTCTTACAGAGCTTTTTTTTTTTGTTGAACCCCCTTGGATTTAGCGAAGGAGCTTTCGCGAGGGCTGGGCCGCAGCGCCATCAACTAGCGGCGGGAAAAGGTGGGAACCAAGGGTGTTTGAAAAAAAAAATGCTCGAGTGAAAGCTCCCGCAATGTCTTGCCAGCAGAAGTGAAGCAAACTTTCGCAACTGCCAAGATGGCGGAAACATGCTTTCTTTCTGGTGGTGCCCACTGAAAGATCAAGTGGGCTTTGATATGTTATTATAAAGGCTTTATTAGTGCGATATTAAAAGATAGTTGTTCCCGACAAAATAACACACATAAACAAGTATGGGTGACTGAATATCCAAAGAAAATCGCCTCCGATTAGAGGCTTACTAAGGAAAATTAGTTACACTAAGACGCACATGGAGCAATATGTGACCCGAAAAACTTTTCACAATAAACTCTTTGGTCGTGCGAAGGAAACGCTCCGTTATTAATCGCTAAACGGTGATCACCTTATCATGCCCCTAGTAAGGTGGCCGCCGCATCCGCCATCTTGCCATAGGCACGGCATCACTATTGGGCAATCATTCCCACACCAGCATTTTTTTTTTTTTACTCCTCATCGAACCGCGAGGCGCGATGGGAGGCGGCTCTGCTCAGCCACGACCTTGCCGATCAACTGTGGGCCGTCCGGCAAGCCCAGGATGCCACCCGGTCCAAGGACTCGAGGGCCGTCACCTATATAGGCCGGGATGCTTGTAGCCCCACCCCGCTCAATGACGCCGGACATGTTCAATAAAGTTTTTACTCACTCACTCCTCATCGGTGGGAATTAGACACGAAGCGCAGGCCGTAAGAAAGTGCGCGCATGCCGCACCTCTAGCCCGGCCGTGGTTCAACAACAGCCTTGCCTTCACGAGAACGTCTCGTCTCACTGGGGCTTCCCGAATCTCGACGAGCCTCTGTGCATAACGACATTAGAAGACCCGAGAGAGCGGCCGGTACGCAAACGAAGTTAGATGCGCGAGCGCGCTTGCGAGAAGAAGCCGCGAACGGTGTTTGCCGCATGAACATCCTACGCCTGACAGCGTTGCACTCAACTGCACATAACAGAATGGAAAAGAAACGGAAAACAGGATAATGTCAGCATCGCCGACGGTAGCAAGGGATCAAGAGATAGGTTCATAACGAGGTCATCGACCTTCAAAATAATGTTCTTACTGGAAGCCCCGGGCTGTCTAGGGTTTTCTGATACTGACACGCGTCTTGAGGGAATACGTACTTGATTGATTGATTTGATATGTGGGGTTTAACGTTCCAAACCACCATTTGATTATGAGAGACGCAGTGGAGGACTGCGGAACTTTCGATTACCTGGGGTTCTTTAACGTGCACACAAATCTGAACACATGGGCCTTTATGGCATTTTCGCCTCCATCAGGGAATAAGTACTTCGGCTATTGTTAAAGGGTCACTAAAGTGAAACAGTGCATTTGTGTGAATTGAAAAATAGCACTCTTGGAAATATAGCATCGCTGATTTTTGTTATCAGAGGTTGATTATTGCAGGAAGGAGAAAACCAAGGTCAAACGTCCATGCATGTCATGACGTCCATACATGTCTACCTAACTTTTGCGCCTAATTCACCGCACGTGACGTCATGGATTTCAAAGCCTACTTTTCGTAGTGTGGCGAGGTTACCTCAACGAAATTTGCTGAAACTCGGTGTGTTGAGTGTCTAGCGCCCTCAAAAGACAATGTGCTTCATTTTATGCAACAGAGAACTAAGTATGCTTTGGTCCATACTATCAAAATTAATAATGTCACTGCGTTTGGTGCGGGAGTTGCAAGGTGACGTCGCCATCCGCATTTTCCTTTTTAATGCGTCTACCAGCTGATACAAAGTGTTTTCTTTTAATACGCGTGATATTGTTTTCTTCTCGTAAGCGTTCTTGTAACTTTCGGCATTTTATTTGACAAAACCAGAATCTGGTTAATATACATGTCTAGTGTTTTGTGTTCCCTTTTAAATGCGAAGCATCTCTAAGCGAACTTTTAGCGTATCTATCTATCTATCTATCTATCTATCTATCTATCTATCTATCTATCTATCTATCTATCTATCTATCTATCGACTATCTATCTATCTATCTATCTATCTATCTATCTATCTATCTATCTATCTATCTATCTATCTATCTATCTATCGATCTATCTATCTATCTATCTATCTATCGATCTATCTATCTATCTATCTATCTATCTATCTATCTATCTATCTATCTATCTATCTATCTATCTATCTATCTATCTATCTATCTATCTATCTATCTATCTATCTATCTATCTATCTATCTATCTATCTATCTATCTATCATATATCTATCTATCTATCTATCTATCTATCTATCTATCTATCTGTATGTATAAATGTATGTATGTATGTATGTATGTATGTATGTATGTATGTATGTATTTATATGTATGTATGTCTGTATGTATGTCTGTATGTATGTATGTATGTATGTCTGTATGTATGTATGTATGTATGTATGTATGTCTGTATGCTGTATATGTTGTATGTTGTATGTTGTCTGTCTGTATGTATGTATGATACGAGACGCGCTTATTCTGTCACATTCTTCTTCAGCTTCGAGTGAATCTTTTACCCTGTCACCCAGCTGCCTGTCTTGTGAAATACTTCTCGTGTTAAAACCGTATTTCCTCTCCAGCCTGTAAAGCCAGAGAGCTAAGCTTGGAAATCGAGTCGCATGGAATATTCTCCGTTAGCTAAAGCAGGCGACCTTTACACTTTACGGAACGCTCAGAATGTGGCATAAGTTTGAAAGCGGTTCTCGTGAGTAGTACCGGTTGTAAATTCTGCTTTCCGTTTGAAGCTTGGAAAGTTGCCAGAAAAGTACAACTTTTTCATTCTTTCGCTGCTTTTCTCAACACTCAAGACACAGCTGTTGTCGACCGCTTCATGAAAGTAATGCGAACATATAAAAGAAAATAAAAAGACACCGAGGCCGGACTGCACTAGGTTGTCACTCATCACAGGTGTTTCAGTCACGCACCTTTCTGAAAAAA